>JAODAL010005196.1:0-77500 GCA_025379985.1 Phyllomedusa bahiana
TATCTGCTCATTTTCTTGCATCTTTATTTTTCATTTTTGGCCCCTTTTTGGGTTTAAAAAAACAATTACTAATTTCTCATAGAGTCATGGTTTCAATATAAAATGGCATCCTAGAATCAATTAATATTGAATGTTGGAAAAACTGTATAAATGTCTCATATGGTAATGGCCATTTAAAGTAACACTCTTGGTAAACTGATACACTGTGTTATGTCTAACAGGGCCACCCTATCCATTTAACACAATAAGCAGTTGCCTGGTGGCCTCAAAAGCATAAAGGGCACAAGGTGGTGTCCCAGGAATCCAGGGCAAATTACCTGGATCTCTGTGTGTTTGCAGCTTATTTAACTGTATGTTTTTATGATATGCGAACAATTAAAAAGTCATGGTGGAGCGGGGAGCCATCAGGAGCATAGTTGGAGGCATGGTCTGGTATGGTGGCCCACTGCACTGCTATGTCCCGGGGTCCCTGTTAAGATGGCCTTGAACCTATGCCTGTCAAGAAGGTGTAAACACAATAATTAACAAAAAAGAAAAGACACTAAAAAATTTTATGCAATTAACAAGAAATTCACTTAATTCCATTTTCTATGTTAATAGTCCACATCAGTCTTAGAACAGTCTAATGGAACATTTAACTTCATACCTTTTTTTTTTTCTCTGGAGTAGTATGCATATAGAAAAAATTCTAAAATAGAGTGACCACAATTAAATCTATAAAAGTGCCTAAAAAATTTACTACACAAAAGAAAAGAAAACAAAAAAGGTAAAATATATCAAATATTAAGGTCTCGCCATCAAATCCTAGGGCAAATGTGCAGCAATGACCTTACGTCATGTAGAAATTTTATACTTCAAGTTCAGCTGGCGTTAAATTATCTTATGCTAGCCCACATACAAGTCAAATTATTATGAACACTTCTTACTTTCGATATTGACAGCTCTTATAAGACGTTACGTGTTGTGAAGTGGCTTGATGGGTTTTACAAGATGTGTAATGTACTGTCCGCACATACTAATGCATCTCAAAAAATTAGAATATCATTGAAAATTAAAGAGGTTCTCCAGGGCTCAAAAATGTATTATATTAAACCATGTAACTCATACTGTAATGAGTCTATACAACATATGGGTTTCTCTATTTGACTCAAATTATTGATACCCATTATGTTTTCAGTGATTTTCTAATTTTTTGAGATGCACTAGTATATCTTTTCTTGCTGTCAAGGGTAGTTGAAGTGATTTATCAGAGTCAAAAAAACTGATGCTTATTGGTATTTGGGCCAAGTGTGGCAATATTTCTGGAATTGTGCAGTTTGTGAGCTGTTTACGTTCTGTTGTAGTAAAAGTGTACTGTGAAAGGACAAAATTCACCATTGTGAATTAGTGAAATGGAAACCTTTAAAGAGAAACCATGGGGGCCATGGATTGGAAATGAATTTCACGATGGGACTTTAAAAGGTAACCAACCCCTCTAAAATGAAGCAGTACTTTTTAACCCCGGTTTCCCGGGACACGGAAGGGGAAAACCACTGGACCCCCCCGCAAGCGATGGAAACCCACGCCGGGGAAGGGAAAATCTAAGTAGGTCCCGGGAAAATTCCCACCAAGCCCCCCCCCAAAGGGGGAAATGGACTTCCCTCCCGGCCCGGGACCCTACCATCGTCCCCCCCCTAAACGTGATTTCTTCGGTGGAAAGCCGAAGTATAGCGGGGTGCAAAAATCGCAGGCGGGCCCGGTAGCCCGGGGTCGGGAAAGGAGGTCAAACAGGCAGCAAGGGTTCCCGGGCCCGAGGACGGGCCCAAAAGGGCCGGTCAGGGCGGGGGCAGAGAAAACGTGGTCAAGAGACGGAACCCAAGGGGTTTTAACGGAAACACGGTAAATAAAGGACGAGCCCCAATGGGAACGCTTTCTCAAAAAGGAAAGGGCACAAAAGGGATCCGGAAAAGGAGGGGTCGGAAGCGCCCAGGTAAAATTTGAGGCAGTGCCCGGAAATTTAAACCCAATTCCCGGGCGCCTGCCCCTTTAAATTCACAGACCCCCGGCGCCCGCGGCCCCCATAGAAGGCACAGGGCCCGGCGCGCCCCGGAAAAAAAAAGGAGACAGCGGGGAAAGACGGGACCGCGGCTGGGAATGAGGGCGCCCGGGGGGCGGTGAAAAACCCGCCCCCCCGACCCCCGGGGCCCCCGGCGGCACCCGTCCCGGGGACGGGGGAAAAAAACTGGGTGGGCCGCCCGCGGGGGGATCGGGGGCCCCGGGAACGAAACCCGGAAACCCCCCCCCTTTAAGCCCCCCCCCTCTTCCCGGCCCGGGAAAACCCTTTGCAGCATTTTAGGGTCCAAAAAATTTGTCCCCCCCGCCCCCACGATCTCTCCTCGGGGTACAAAACCCCTCCAGGGGTCAGAAATCCCGGGCCTTTCCCCTTTGGGATGGTTTTTTTGGCAGGTCAAAGGATCTCTTTTGACCGCGAAGTTTTTGGAGGCCCCCCCTTTTTCAAAAAGAGGGAGGCTTAAATCCTCGGGGGAAAAAAAGGGTTTCCCGGGACCACCGGCTTCAAAAAGGGAAAGCCCGGGAAAGATTTTGGGAAAAACGCATTGTGGGTGGGAGCCGGATTTTTGGAAAGGCACCCGGGGGGGTTTGATGCGGGGGGGAAACTTCAAATGGTCCAAACCTACCGGGGCCCCAAATTTTTGGAACGAGGGTTTCATCGGGCCGGGATTTTCCGGGGCCAATAGCCAACCTTTTGTCGCCGGGGCAAAAACCAGGGGGAGGGCCCAAACAAATCTTGTCCCCTTGACCTTCATACGTGCGGATCCCATCCCTTGGCAAAAGCCCGGGCTTTCTGTTTTTAAAATAGAAATCATATTTTGGGGAAAAGATTTGTCCCTTTTCCGGGCCTTCTGATAGGGAAGAAAATTTTTTTAAAGGAGGGGGGGATCCCCTGGCCATAGCCCGTAAAAAAATGGGGGGTTAACCATGGTTTCCCGACTAAAGGGGTTTAAAAGGAAACCCCCCCCAAAAAGGGAACCGCTAGGCCCACCCAATCCTGTCGACCGAGACAAAAGGGTCGAAAAATAGCCTCCCAGAACCCCAAATTGATCCTCCCCCCCTTGGCCGCCCGCTGCTGGGGGGTAGGCGGAAGAGAAATGGGTTCACCTCCCAACCGAGGGGGAAAAGGGGCCCCCCCCAAAACCTTCGACAAAAATTTGGGTACCCCCCGACCCGAGACAATGTGCTGGGGGAAACCCCCCGTGAAAGGGAAGATTGGAAAAAGAATTTTTTTGGGGCCAAACCCGGGGGGCAAGGGTACCCGGGGCAAGGGAATAAAAGTGCCCATCTTCGAAAACGGCCCCCCGCGACCACCCAGAATAACCGGGGTTTGGGCCCGAAAGGGGGGCAGTTTTCCTGACGAAATCCATTCCAAAAAAAGTAAAGGGGGCCCCCAAGGGAGGGGCAGGGCTGGGGGGAAAAAACCCGGGGGTTTCGTGGCGGGAGCCCTTTTTTAACGAGCACAAGAAACCCGAAAGACTTCACAAAAACCTTTAAATGTCCCTTGCCAGCTCTGGCCACCAGTAGAAACGAAAGATGGGAAAGGAAAGGGATTTGCGTGCCCGGGGTTAAACCAGCCACAAGAAAACCGTGCCCCCCCTTTTTTCAAAATTCTCCTGCGGACCCGCAGGACGGCATGGGGTTTTCCCCTGGGGGGAAAAACCTTACGAAATTTTCCCCGGGGAACCCAACCGAGATCGGGCGTTCGGGGGAAAATTTAAAATTTGCGGGGGGGCGTGCCCTCCCACCCAACACATGGGAGCCCAGGGGGAGAGCGCATCGCCCGGTGTTCTTTCCTGCGGGGCCAAAAAATGTATCAAAAAATTTTGGAAGGGCGAAAAGGGAAAGGGACCACCTGGTTTTGGACGGGGGGGGTTGGGAGGCTTGGGGCCGTTTGAAGGTAGGGAAGTTTTTTTGTGGTCAAAAAGGGTGATGGGGTAAAAAGCACCCCCCAGGAAAAAACCCCAAACTCCTCAGAGAAAGTTTGGGATCGCCAAAAACTCCCCGGTTTCCCCCCCGGGAGGGGTTTAATTTCTCTCCCGGGGGAAACGTTTTTGGAGAAGAAAGCACGGGTAAACCTTTCTTCCCTTTTTAGATCCTTTTCTGCCTAAAAATTTCCCCGCCCCCCCCGACCGAGGAGGCCCCCCACCTCCAGAAAGAAGGGTTTTTTCCCCCGGAACCCCGTCTGGTCGGGAAAAGGGGCCCCCGCCGGGGCAAAAGGCTGCCTTAATTTTTGAGAAAAACCCTTTTTTCGGCCTCGGGCCCGGCCCAAATGCCTGGGATTGGATTTTCTTCTTTGGAAGGCAAGGGATGGGTTCCCCACCAAGGTAGAAAAAGCGGGAAAAAACTGACGGTAATATTTTTCCGAGAACCCCTAAAAAAAAAGCGCTGAAATAGCCCCGTGGGCCCCCCGGGGCCGGGGGCCACCCCAAGACGCCGCCCAGTTTTGGCCCCAAAAACCCCCCTTTTAACCCGGGGCCCCGAAAGACTTAACCAAAAACCCCGGGGGCTGGTCTGGGGGGAAAAAGAGACTTTTCCTCCAATTTACGTAGAGGGGTTGGCACAAAACCGCCCCCAAACCAGGGGGAAACGGGGAGCAAATAAGCTCCAAAAACACCCAAAAAAACACCAGAATGTCGTCTAGGTAAAACCACACACACGTGAAAAGGAACCCCCGGAAGAAAACGTTCAAAAATTCCGGGAAAGACGCGGGGGCTTGAAAAAAAAACCGAAGGGCATGATTTAATATTCAAAGTGTCCATCCCGTGTGTTAAAAGCAGTCTTCACTCATCCCCTTAAACAAATTGCGGATGAGGTTTAGGCCCCCCCGCGGGTTTCCAAAATTGGGAGAAAATTTTTGCCCCGCCAAACCCGGTCGAACATTTTTTACCTTTATCAGGGGAAAGGGGTTTAGGGGTTTTTTTAAACCGTGATCTTTTTAAGACCCCGAAAGCCCCGATACCCCGGGCCCGAAAAAGAACCATTTTTTTTTTCTGCACGAAAAAAAAACCCTTTCCCCCGCAGGGAGGAGGACTTGCTTAAACCCCCTTCTGCGGGTTTTCTCCCCAATATAGGCCCCGACAGGGCCGGGCCCCCTCTGGTACCAAAGGGGGGTTTAAACCCGCCCCAAAGGAAGGACTGGCCCCCAAGGCATAGATCGAAGGGCAGTACCATAGGGGGATGAGGGGGAAAACCCCTTGGGCCCCTGCTTCCCGAGAAGAAACCCGGGCATAACCCCGGTAATTCCGAAGGCAATCCGACAAAAGGCCAAAAGGAAGGGGGGTTTTTGGGAAGGGAAAAGGGAAAGCGAAACCGGCGGGGTTTCCACCAACAAGATTCCAGCATTGGGTCCCCCCGCCCCCGACCCCCCCCGGCCCCTGCCCCTTTCCAATTTAAAAACCCGTAGGGGCAGGCGCTGCGGGCCACGGGACCCCCAAAAACGGGAAATCGCAAGGTTAAAACCGGGGGAAATTTACTTTAGGGGGAAAGAACCCTTCCCTTTAAAGAAAGGCCCCCCACGTGGAGGGGTTCCCCCGGGTTTTGGCCCCAAACCGGGAGGCGCCTCCAAGAAACTCCCCTGACGGGGGAAATATCACCAACGGCTTCTCCAGACAAACCCCACAGGAAGGGGAAAAGTAAAAGGGGGGCGTGTTAAAGCCCCCCGGCAAACCCGGGAGTCCGGGAAACGCGGGGAAAAGGGGGGAAATTAAAAAGACCCGGGGTCAACCCCCTTTAAAACTCCACCGAAAATACCCCGGGCCCGTAAAAGAGGAAAAAATTTCCCACCTGGGGAAACCTCCCCAACATCCCCCGGGGGGGCGTTTCCCCCGGGGGGACTTTGGGGTGGGAAGCGGACGCTCCCCAAAAATTTTGGATCCGGACTGGCGCAGTCCCAGACATAGTTTTCTTTTGCCGTCCGAGGGGAAATAAATTCCCCTGCCAAAATGTGGACTTGACCCACCTGCGGGGGGTTCCTCCTCAAAAGGTAGGGGAAAGCGGCAAAAGGAGTTCCCCCTGGAACCCCCGACCAGGCGTGGCAGACGGCGGGGTCGCGCCGGGGTTCGCGATCTTGGCGGAGCTCTTCTTGCCTCTCTGTGAAGCGCACGTAAAAGGTTTGGGCCAGGAGGGATTAATTTCGCTCAGAGAGAAGGCAACTCCCCCTTGGGCGGCAAGGACCCTTTGAGCCCCCTGGAAAAGGGCCCTTTTTTAAAAGGGGGGCGCGCGGGGCGGCTTTCATTCCAGGACAGCCCTTTTAATCCCAAATTTTTGCAAAACGCACTGGCGAACTCCCGACTGAATTTTTAAACCCTGGCGGGGTTTTCAAGGGTGCCGCCTCCGGGGAAGGGCCCCCCGAGCTGGTTCCCCCAAGACACTGCGGAATTCAGCGGGGAAGGCCTGCAGACCCGCGGGTCACGGGAAAAATCCCCTCCTGTCCCCATAGAGGCGTACCCAAAGGCCGGGGCCTTTCCCCGGACAAAAAGGTTTAACCCAAAAAACCGCCCCCTTTTGGGAAAGGGTTCTGACAAGAAATGGGCCCCCATTCAACCCCGATTCCCATGGGGGCACTGGGTAAAAGGAAAACCCCCCCTGCAGGGGCTTGGGATCCCCGGAAAAATTTTGGCAGGAAAGCGAAAAACCCGGGTTTGGGTCCCAACGGAGCCAGTGGAGCCCCGGGAGGGGGACGGCCACAGGAGGGGGAGGTTGCTGCTGGGGGGTTTGACGATTTGGGCCGGGCCCCCAAGGGGGTTTTAAACTGTTCCAGCTTTTTGCCCCCCTGCGGGGCCGGGTTTTCTGAGCCCTGTGGGGTCCCCCACGCAAAGAAAAAATCCGCCACACCGGGCACGGTTTCTTGGCGGATCCATGGCCGGATCTTCCCGGAAAAGGGGGTTTTTCCGGGACACGGAAGGGGGAATCCCAATACCCCCCCCCCCCCCCAAAAGCGAGGGTTTGGTAACCCAACGCCAGGGAAACAATCTAAGTGGGGCCCCCCGGAAAATTCACCAGACCCGCCGAAAAGGGCGGGAGGGACTTGCTGCAGCGGAGCAACAGGTCGCCCCCCCCTGACGTGACTTGCTTGCGGGGCAGCCAATATACGTGGGGGAAAAATTCGTCAGGCGGGGCTCGTAGGGGGGGTCAGGCAGGGGGTCAGGACGGGCAGCTAGGGTTTTGGGGCCCGAGGACAGGCAGGCGGTCAGGGCAGGCGGCAGGGGAAAACGGGGTCAAGAGAGGGGAACGGTACGGAAACCCCGGTAAAAATTAAAGGCCCCAAGAAAAATAGGAACGCTTTTTCCAATAGGCAAGGCCTAAAAAACCCGGCAAAGGGCGGGCGGAAAAGCGCCCAAAGGTAAAATTAGGGGGCCCAGGGGGCCCCCGGCAAATTACCCAATTACCGGCGCACTGCCCCCATAATCTAAACAGGGGGCCCGGCGCCCCCGCACCCCGCCTTAGGGCACGGGCCGCGCCCCGGCCGACAGCTGGGACTGAAAGGGAACAGGACCCGCGGCGGGGTTAAGGGGAAGGGCGCGCCGGGGCAAGTGCACCCGCCGCCCGAGACCCGGGGCAGCGGGGCACCCCCCCCCCGGGGACGGGGAAAAAACTGCGTCGGCGCCCGCGGGGGGGAACCGGGGGCCCCGGGAACGCAAAAAAGTACACCACCCAAAAATGATCCAGGGGGGCTATAAGTTTGTGTGTTTTAAAAAACAGTTCAGCAAAACCGATTGCAAAGGGGACCCAAAAACAGACCCGGGTAATCTATTAACCTCTTTTTAAAAAAAATTTTTTACGAAAAAGTAATTTAAATTGAACCTTTAAAATTGGACAGGGTTTCTTCCTAATGGGTCACTTTTTCTTTCTTCATTTGAAAAGACAGAAAAATTTCAATAAGGAAATTTTATGCTGATTTTCGAGGCAGGGTTTTCAAACCCCCTTATAATTTTAATTTTGCCAAAAATGGGGCTCCCGCCTCAAGGGATTGAACCCGTCAGTTTTTTTTTCCCGCCTTGAAAAGAAATCAATAAAAACCCAGGAAAAACAGCGTTGGGGTGGGAAAATTGAAAGGGTAACAAACAATTGGGGGCCCGATTGCAGTTGGAAAAATTTTAAAAGCTTATTCTTAGGGAGATTCAGCACTGAATCGCCCCCCGAATTAAAGTCTAAATCCCGTCCCGTGAAAATACCCTTATAGTGGGGAAGGGGGTTAAAAGTGGGGCAAAATTGGTTTTTAAAAAAGGTTGGGGGAAAATGGAAAAAACCTTAAAAAATATAAATACTAAAAAAAAAAAAAAAAACCCCAAAACTAAAAACCCAAACCCCGCATGCCCCGGGAAGGGGCACGGGTGCCTCTGGGGGGGGGGGGGGTTTTTTTTGGGGTGGAAAGGCCCACAACACAATCCTAGAAGGGTTTTTTTTCCCCTGTTTTTCCTCCAGACAAAAAGGAAACCGGGGGGGAAGTTTTTGGCCATACCCCCCTTCTTACCCATGTCCCATCCCTGTGTTTTAAAGGCATAATGCCAGGCCAACAAAAAAAAAATACAAAACCCCCCCAACCCATCACCCCATAAAAACCCCTTTTTTCCCCCCTCTCACCCAAAACCCCCTCACCTAGCCTATCGCCCCCCCTACAAAATTTAAAAAAATGAGATGGGGGGAGGGGGTTTGGGAAGGTTGCTGGAAAAGTGAGGATTCGAAATTTTGTGTGGGAAATTCCCGCAGGGGCAAATTTGGGCCCCGGGGGAAAAATCCAAACCTTGGGGGTTTTGGAGAAACGAATCCAAAAAAGAAAAAGGGAAAATGAACAACCTTTTAGTCAAAAAAAATTCTCCTGTGAAATCACTGGATGTAAACAAACACTTAAAAAAGTCTGCAAAGTCCCGATACAAATAGTATCCTAAAACAGTCACTCTATGGCCAGAAAAATTGGTAGCAGTAAAATAGAGTAAACATTGTTTTATATTCACCAACGGGATGGAAATACAGAAGTAAACAAGTTTTGGGCCCGACCATGACATCACGGCTTTCCGTGTTTTATCTGTTTTATTTGTAAAAAATGCCATTAAAAAAAAAAAATTGAAAAGCTGGGGAAAACAATTTTGACCCCCACAAAATCATGGTCGTTATTTTGGGAAGTTAATCTTTTTTTATTTTTTTGTTTTTAAATCAAACACACGTTGGTGATATGTGGGCAAAGAAAAATGGGCCAAAGTTTTCATCCAAATATGTGAATTTGGGAATTTTTCATTTGTGGTGGCCCGGGGGGGAAAATACCCCGGGGAGCAGAACCCGGGGCAGCTTATAAAAAATCTCTCCCCGAAAATGCCCCCCCTGCGCCCCGCCGGCCCAAAGAACATAACAGTTTTGGGGGTTTCCCCGGGCTGGGCCCCGGGGCCTCCTGTCTCTGAAACGCCCGGTCCCCCCTGTCCCCCAGGGCCCAAAGCCGCAACTGCCCAGTGTTAGCAGAGCGGATTCGGGTAATCTTCCTAATATGTTTTAAAAACCCCCGGCCTACAAGGGGCCCCCAAAAGGCCGGAAGTGGGCCGGGGCCAAAAGAACCACAATCATTGGGGCCCCCGCGCAGGGCCCAACACTGAGGGCGGAAATGTGTCCCCCATTGTGGGAAACGGAGAAAAGGGAAGGTAAAGGGTGTTTTTTATTTTTTAAATGCCCGCCTACCAAAAATAGCCCCCCTAAAGCCTGCCCCGTCCTTTCCTAATAGCTCCCCAAAAGCCCCCCCAAAGCCTGTCCCCCCTTAAAAGGGCCCCCCCTAGCCCCCCTAAATAATTTCCTGCCGCCCCTTTTTTTATAAACCCCCCTAAATATTGCCTGCCTATATAGCCCCTATAGTCCCCTAAAGCCTGCCTGCCTATATACCCCTTATAACCCCCCTAAAGCCTGCCTGCCTATATAGCCTCTATAGCCCCTCTAAAGCCTGCCTGCCTACCCATATAGCCCCCCTAAATCTGGCCTGTCTATGTATATGGGCCCCTATAGCTACCTAAACCCTGTTTACCTACCTATATGGTCCCTATAACCCACCTAAACCATGCCTGCCTACCTGTATTGCACGCTACCTAAACCCTACTGGCCTACGTTTATGGCCCATATAGCCTACCTAAAGCCTGCCTGCCTATTTGCCTACCTATCTACCTATGTGGGCCCCACCTATAGCCTTAGTGTGGATTCTAAGATATTTGTGTCCAAATCTGCAGGGACGAGTGGCGGCCGGGAGAAGTCATCATGGCGGTGTAGACTAGATACAGAACAAAAAGGAAAGTCAACGACTTCTCAGAGAAATGTCCCGTGTGAGTCTCAAGATGTAACTACACTGTAATTACATATATGTCTGCAGAGCCTGTGTACACTGGTAAATACCACTATGTGGTCACTGTAATGTGGTAATATACAGTCTGCGGAGTCTGTGTACAGAAATTTCAGGGCCCCATACAGCTGAAGCATCTGGGCCCCACCCCGGTCCCTTTCAAATCCCGTCTCCCACCCCCTCCCTATCCTGCCACTCCGCCCCCACCACAGAAAAAAAAAAATTCTGGGGTGACCACAAAAAAAAAAAAATACAATTACGCAATTAACTTGCAACAGAAAGAAAGATCCAGTGAGGTTTGCTAAAAGCAGATGTATTTTTTATGTATTTAATACCATAAACAGCAGCATTAAAGAGGGCTGGACAGGGCAGGGGGGATCCTGGACAGGGCAGGGGGAGGCTGGTCAGTTCAGGGGGGAGGCTGGACAGGGCAGGGGGGGGAGGCTGGATGTGGCAGGAGGGAGGCTGGACAGGGCAGGAGGGAGGCTGGATGTGGCAGGAGGGAGGCTGGACAGGGCAGGGGGGAGGCTGGACAGGGCAGGGGGGAGGCTGGACAGGGCAGGGGGAGGCTGGACAGGGCAGGGAGGAGGCTGGGCAAGTCAGGGTGGAGGCTGGGCAGGTCAGGGGGAGGCTGGGCAGGGCAGGGGGGAGGCTGGATGCGGCAGGAGAGAGGCTGGATGCGGCAGGAGAGAGGCTGGATGCAGCAGGAGGGAGGCTGGACAGGGCAGGGTGGAGGCTGGACAGGGCAAGGGGGATCCTGGACAGGGCAGGGGGGATCCTGGACAGGGCAGGGGGGAGGCTGGATGTGACAGGAGGGAGGCTGGACAGTGCAGGGCAGGGGGAGGCTGGACAGGGCAGGGGGGAGGCTGGACAGGGCAGGAGGGAGGCTGGACAGGGCAGGGGGAGGCTGGATGTGGCAGGAGGGAGGCTGGACAGGGCAGGGGGGATCCTGGACAGAGCAGGAGGGAGGCTGGACAGGGCAGGGGGGATCCTGGACAGGGCAGGGGGAGGCGGGTCAGGGGAGGGGGGGTCTGGATGTGGCAGGGGGGGAGGCTGGACAGGGCAGGGGGAGGCTGGATGTGGCAGGAGGGAGGCTGGATGTGGCAGGGGGGATCCTGGACAGGGCAGGGGGGATCCTGGACAGGGCAGGGGGAGGCTGGACAGGGCAGGGGGGAGGCTGGACAGGGCAGGGGGGATCCTGGACAGGGCAGGGGGAGGCTGGACAGGGCAGGAGGAAGGCTGGACAGGGCAGGGGGGGCTGGGCAGGGGGAGGCTGGACAGGGCAGGGGGGATCCTGGACAGGGCAGGGGGAGGCTGGACAGGGCAGGGGGGATCCTGGACAGGGCAGGGGGGAGGCTGGATGTAGCAGGAGGGAGGCTGGACAGGGCAGGAGGGAGGCTGGATGTAGCAGGAGGGAGGCTGGATGTAGCAGGAGGGAGGCTGGACAGGGCAGGGGGAGGCTGGATGTAGCAGGAGGGAGGCTGGACAGTGCAGGGGGAGGCTGGATGTAGCAGGAGGGAGGCTGTATGTAGCAGGAGGGAGGCTGGATGTAGCAGGAGGGAGGCTGGACAGGGCAGGGGGGAGGCTGGACAGGGCAGGGGGATACTGGACAGGGCAGGGGGGAGGCTGGACAGTACAGGGGGCTGTGCAGAGAGGGTGACAGCTCTAGACAATCACATAGAGAGCAGCCCTCAGGCCTGCTCTGTGCTTCACACTTACTTCCTGTAGTGGAACCTCCTCTCTCTGTGCCCGGGTAGCAGTCAGGATGACGTAGTCAGTGAGGCCCCGCCCCCGCACAGAGAGGGGAGGAGTCCCGGCTCCCTATACTGGAGAAGCATGCAGCACAGAACAGGCTTGAGGGCTGCTCTGCTTTGAGGGAGCCCGCGCTCCCGGTCACAGCTGCGCTTACAATCACATTGAAGTTTTGTCACTTACTTCCCCTGCGCTGTGACCAGGGCCCGGCCTCCGCCTCTGTCAGTCAGCGCCGCACTGTACTGGCCAGCGGCGATGCAGGACAACTGGAATCAGTGAAGTCCCGCCCCCGGGGCGGAGCTTCACTGATTTAATTAGTCGTCCCCGCCGCAGACAGAGGAGGAGGCGACCCGGTCACAGCGCAGGGGAAGTAAGTGGCAAAACTTCTATGTGATTGTAAGCGCAGCTGTGACCGGGAGCACGGGCCCCTCTCAGCAGCGCCGGCCGGGGCTGACAAACGTAGCGTCGGCGGCTGAGCCGCCGCACGCTAGTGTTTACTGTGAAATAAGGGGGCCTGCTTGCAGCGGGCCATCTTATTTCACCGGGCCCTATACACCTGTAGCCCCTGTACTCCCTGTATGGCGGCCCTGTCTGTGTACACTGGTTTCTATCGCTATATGGTCACTGTATGGAGGTAATATACAGTCTGTAGGGCGGTATAACCAGCTCCATATGTAGTAGCACTATTGGTAATGTTAGTCTTGGTATAGTGGGATTTGTTTGGTAGCAGTATGATGGTGATATCTATGGTGAGGTAATCACTCCTTGTATTATCTAGTAACTGCATGATCTAAGAGGTCCCAGTAAATGTTCCTGGTCGGCGAGGAGGGAGGGGGTCCATCCAAAAGTTTGCTATGGGGTCCAGGCTTCTTTAGTTACGCCCCTGTGTGGTGGTATTGTTCACTTATTATGTGGCGGTGATATAAGATCATGATGTGGCACTGTTGTTCAGTCACTTTGTGATGGTGATATGAGGACGTGATTTGGTGGTATTATTCAGCCACTATGTGGTGGTGATGATGTGGCAGTATTATTCAGTCACTATGTGATGGCATCATTGACAGTTTTGGTTTGTGCAGTAACAGTATGGTGATAATATTTGCTGCTTGCATAGTTGTATTATGTGGTAACCGTATGACCGTTATTTAGAGTCCTCATTTATTGAAAATTGTCTTTATATCTATTTGTATGTATTTTTTATGCACTATAAAATTATTTTAGTTAAATACATCCTAATAGACCCTAGTAACACCACTGGTATGTTGTCAGAATTGTGTCTTTTTCCTATTTCACCTAAATGGGGAGAGTGTAGGCCATGTGTTTTGTTAGAGATGGGGATTTGAATTTCTTTGAGGGAGGCAGAAGGGGGGCGACATTGGCCTTACTTGCCTAGGACACCAAAACGCCTTGTCCCAGCCCTTCTACCACAACCTTACTAAGCCATTTCCAGTCTGTCTAGCTGCTGTCCCTGCTGCACATGACGGTCACTTTGGATTATTATTATTGGTCATAATAATATGACTTTACTATGAATATGTCTTTATAATATGCCATATGTCATAAATTATTGTGCTTTTAATAAAGGTTGTTCCTGGAGAGAAATATTAAACATAAAAAGTATATTGGTGATCCTAATTTGTATTATGATAGAAAAATCTTACATAGAATGTGTTATTCTACGTTCTGACTGCAGAAGGTCGCACCTCCAATCAATCCCATTTAGCATATGTGACCTGTATTTTATTCCTGTTCACTGTCCAAGATGAGTTTGTTACTATGACATTGTGCATCCTATTTTCAACCACTTTAATTGCTACCTAGGTCCATATGTGCCTATTCTAGCCTTTATTGATACATCAAAAATCAGGAGCATAATGATAGGAAAGCTGTGCATTTTTGTTTGTACATATTTCTATAAAACCTGGCATGTCTACGCTGTAATTTCATTTTTGCAGTCCCATAAACTGGTCATATTCGGCATGCTTTCCCAAACAATAATGCTAATTAGTACTGAGTATGTATCCAGGCAGCCATTATAGTGTAAGGAGAATGCCTTGTATAATGAGCACCTGTCACAGGCAAGAAAAACTCAATTACGTTCCTCTCTGTTGAGAATTTGCAAACAGGAGACATATTTTGACACATTGTGATTCTTAATAATACCTTGAATTATACATTAATTTCTTTGGAACAGCTTCACTTCCTTTTACTATTTTATAGAAATACTTCAAATGATCCATTCAGACCGAAACCTATATAAAGCAGAACTTACATCCACCCACATCGTAACAATAATAACTTGGATTATATGTTAATTGCTTCATGTCCTCGTACTTTTTATTATTATAGGGCGGTTTTACGTACCTCATATTTTAGGAAAATGCTGCCGTATTTGTAGAAGTTTTTCTCGTATGCCAAAGCCAGGAGTGATATCAATAGGAATAGGAAACATAAAGGAAAGACTTTTATGTCTCTGTCCTGCTTGATCACTTATGGTTCCAGCTCAAACAAATAGCAATTTCTAACATAATGCTGTGTGTTAATCTACCCTCAATGAAGTAGTTGGAATAAGACCTATATGTATAAAACGTAACTTTACATCCATTCACTACAGGCTTTATTTGCTCCATTATGTTTATGTACACAAGTGGAAATGTTGGATTAGCATTCCAGAAGTTTGCCAATGAAAAGTATCCTAACAACCCACCTTCCATTAAAAAAAGGATACAGTATGTTAACTTTTACTATTTTTCTCACTCACGAACTAGTAGGTTATTTTTTTTTTTTAAACCATCATCAGAACTGATAGCACTGCAGCACTGTGTTCTAAAATTATTCTGAGACTGTGTGGAAGAACTCTCATTCGCATTGTATGGTGACGTAATAGTATCCACATGACATATATCATTGTAATGGTAAGTTGATGTTTCCTGTGAATTGATGTAAATATGTATCACAGTGATGGTGCTTACACCAAAGCCACCATTTGTACTGGCGTCCGGGTTGAAGGGTTTAAATTCCAAGGACAACAACTGTATTTTCTCCCCATATTCACCTGAGTTTGCTCCATGTACCCCAGCTCCCTAAAGACACCAAAAACATATTGATAGACTAATCTAGAATTTAGTTTGTGAGTTCTAGTGGGGACAGGGAGCAATGTCAATGACAACAATCTCTAAACAGGACTGTGGAATATAACAGTGCCATATGACACTGCCATTAGAATGGAGAATTTTCTGTTAAAGCTAATATTCCTGGAAAATTTTTAATTTTTGCCAATATTGTTTTTTATTTCGGCAGTCCTATGCATGCAAAATTTACATATAAAATATTGTCCTTAGCTGTATAAGAGAACTTTTATTTGACAGGGCAGACCTATCTCACTTTATTTCAGCTGCTACTTTTCTATATATAGTCTCGTTACAAATAGTAGGTAATTATATGATTGTACCATTGTTCTCTCCACAGAGACAGATAAGATTATACTAAACCATGAGCAATACATGAAACAAAATTCTGCACTAAGGAGGAAAGGGGGTGAGGGAAGTAGGGTCTTACACTCATCATGTAATTTTTACATTTCTCCAATCAAAACTGACCACAATGAAAGACTATCAAGCAATCCTCTCAATGCTGTGCTATAAGAGCTCACAAAAGGGAAGTCAAAGAGAATACTGTACATGGGGGAAGTTTAAAAAAAAAAAAACAATCAACCAATTGAAAAAAATTCTAATAATATTCACATATTGCTTGTCTACATGTGAAAAGAACATTTTCATAGTAATGTCCCTTTAATAAAATAAATCAATGCTTGCTGTATTAAAACGTTCTTACCCTGCAGTAAAAAGCAGGATTAAAGATAACTCAGATTCTAAACATATAACCACTTTGATGCCGCACTCTGTGCTGACTGCTGCAACTAAGTGGTGAGACAAAGGGAGGCAGTTCCCTATGTTCATATTTTATTGTGTCAGCCCCAGGTCTGCAATCTTAGTATACATATTAGATCCTGTCAAAGGCAAGTACTAATAGGATGCCAATTTGCATCATGCTAACAGACTTATTACAGTGTAGTAAACCAGTGATCAAGTACCCTAGGAGTAGTAAAAAAAAATGTATAAAGAAAAAAAGAGAATAAGTAAAAACAATAATTATATCCTGTATACATTTCCCCTACTTGCCAAACAAAAACGGTTACTGCAATGGACACAAAAACATGATCTACCATGAACGGGGGCTGCAATTCACTGGAAATATTGATACACACAAATATTCTTAATAGCCTTTCGCAGGACAATGTAGAGAATCAATAACCAAAAGTATTGGTGTATTTTTCTGTTTATCCCAAATCAAAGCAGCTAATTTATTCTGTAAGAAATATATTGCATTTCTTTAAATGTTGTTAAATAGGGGCTTCCTACTGATATACGGCTCCTTTAATAATGTTTCATATGTCAAAACAAGACAATCTATAATGATTAGGTATGAGTGGGCTGCCTGCTGTCTGGATCTGATTGTATTTGCATATGATTAAACTGGAAAGCATTACTGTGTTCTTTGCTTTGCGGCAATTTTCTTTCCTCTCAGTGGGAGAACAATATAACAATTGCTTACACAGCACCAGGGTGACCATAAACAGATATAAAGAACATCTTGATTTTAATATCTAAGTGCATTGCCAAGAATAAAACATATTTTATGGTTTTCTGGAGCCTCATCCAACAGCAAAAAGATGTAGTATTTTCTTAAAGGCAATTTCCACTTAATATTAAAAAACATGTAAATGTTTTCAAGCTCATCTAGTATTTCAATAAACACCTCCTGGTGCACAACACTATAACAATAGTTCAATCACATTAATTACTGTATGTCATCATATGTTCAGAGCACACGCAATATGGATCTAGACATCACCTTCAATGACAAGGACCTTGTTGTTCCCCAAACACATGTACCTCAAGGTAGCAAATTAGGCAAAATTGCACATTGAATGATAGGTTTACACCAATTGCTTTGATACATCTACAGTTACATTATCTATTAGTGGTATTTGCATATGTATTGTTTGAGCATATTTTAAGACTAGTAAAGATGATAAATGTATCTATCTATCTATCTATCTATCTATCTATCTATATCTATCTATCTATCTATCTATCTATCCCTATCCACATGTGTGTGTTTGTGTGTATCCATTTTTATACACAAGGGGAATGTTGTTATTCAGACACCAAGTCAGCTTCATTGCTAGGTTCCTAAAGCATCTAGAGCATGAGCCCTTTCTGTTACACTTTGCTCATTAGGGCTAGTTCACACAGCATTTTTAACACCACATCGTAAACTACAGCATGTATTTTTTTCAGTTAAAAAACATATGTTCCTGTTAGAGATGGGCGAATCGATTCTAACGAAGTGGAATTCGTTTAGAATTTCAGGAAAACTTCGATTCTTAATGAAGTCGAAGTTTGGGGTACTTCGCGTGAACGAAGCGTGTTTTTGATTGATAAAATGGCTGCGAGCACATGGCGCTACATGGGGCAAAGCACTCTGGGAGGAAGAAGGGCATAGCCTACATGACATGTGCAGAGATGAAGCCAATCAGAGACCGGCGGGATTCTGTGACGTCACCGCACTATATAAGTCCGGGCGTGACGCTGGGAGCTCATACCGTTTTCACTGTACTGATTAGGGAAGGTGCTGCCGCGGCTGCTTATGATATCTCTTACTAAAGAACTTATTTTTATACAGCGATTTTTGTGGGGTGTCTCAGCTTGTCTCAGAGACTGTTCTCTTACGTTCTAATTCTGATTTTGTGGGGTATTGGAACTGAAGTCCAGTGTGTGTCCAGTGCAGCTGCATATACATTTTAATGCTATCTGCTCACGCACATTGAAATCCAAGGGTTATCAAAGGGCCTGTTCCTGTTGTATTCATTTAAAGAAACAGCGTTTTTACAATACAAATACCACATAATTTTTGGTTGCTCAATTCTTTTGCGCAATTTACATCCAGGCGTTAATTAAGCGTTGTTCTGCTGTTGTGGTCACTAAAAGAAACCATCTTTTTCACCGGCAAAAAAGACATTTTTCCTGTAGCATAATTCATAACCGAAGGTTAATTACAAGTTTGTGTACCGTAAAATACATGCCATTGTAACACGCTACAAAGCTAGTAGTTTTTTGTTGCTCAATTCTTTTGCGCAATTTACATCCAGGGGTTAATTAAGTGTTATTCTGCTGTTGTGGTCACTAAAAGAAACCATCTTTTTTACCGCCAAAAAAGACATTTTTCCTGTAGCATAATTCATAATCGAAGGTTAATTACAAGTTTGTGTACCGTAAAGTACATGCCTTTGTAACACGCTACAAAGCTGGTAGTTTTTGGTTGCTCAATTCTTTTGCGCAATTTACATCCAGGGGTTAATTAAGTGTTGTTCTGCTGTTTTGGTCACTAAAAGAAACCTTCTTTGTCACCGCCAAAGAAGTAATTTTGCCTGTAGCATAATTCATATCCGAAGGTTAACTAAGCCTGTTTGTGCTTTTACATTCAGTAAAATACACAGTGTTTTTAAACGACACATAAAAGTAAATTTTTCCTGCCATTTGTGGAGCGCAATTTATATCCAAGGGTTACCCAACTTTGTTATGGGTTCATTTGGAGTCAAATACAGGGTGGGTATTTATCATATACAGATATCTTCTTTCCAAACAGTGTCTGTACATTTAGAAAAAACAGTATGTCAGACAGAGGGGGTGGCAGGCTCTTCACCTGCGAGTGGCGTGGCACAAACATTCCTGGAGCAGGCCCAGGTGTAGCACAGCAAGGGGACGTCGCAGCAGGGGTTTCACTCGGTGAGGCCACAACTGCCGCTGTCATCTAGCGGCCGTGTGCTGACTAGAAACCCCAAAGGGGTTTTCTTGATTGGTTGACTAGGTATCCACTTCCTTCCAGATGACATCTGACAAACCCAGCCAAGAGACGGTGGGAACGTCAGACACAAACCCTTAGTTTGGCATGGCCCGGGAGCGGGTCAGCGGCCCTCACCTTCCTTTCAAACCCGCCTCTGTCCCATCCGGTTTCGCTCAGCCAGAGATCTACTATGTGGTCTGGGCTCAGCACCACTATATAGCGAGGATGAACATTTGAGGGGGGCAGTCAACAGCTACTTGGCAGAGAAGAAATGGGGCCCCAATATCCCTGCTTCTTGCAGTAGGCGGCAAAGTATAGATGTGGAGAGTGGCATGGGAGGTCATGTTGTGAGGGGTCAGCCTCTGCATACCAAGACCGGTGATGAGGACAGCAGTGACGATGAAACACAAATAGATGATGATGTAGCCGACCGCACATGGGAAAGGGTGAAGCAAGGGCTTCATCATCGTCAGGAGAAGAGGGGGGTCAGCTTGCGCGTCAGGCAGCGCCCCAGCCAGCAAGTGGGTTGTGTGGCCATGAGTCAGCAGGGTAGCAGCAGTGTGGTGGTAAAATCAGCTACTCGGCGCTGTGGCAGTTCTTTGCTAAGACACCAGAGGAGTCGAATATGGGTATATGTAGAATCTGTGGGAAGAAAGTGAAGCGTGGCCAGGGAGCTAACTTTGGACCCACGGCCTGAGTCAAACATGCAGCATCACCTTCCGGTGGCCTGGGAGAAAAGTGGCTCAGATGTGGTGGTCCATCCTGCGCGCAGCAGGGCCAGTGGCACGCATTCCATTGCAGCCAGTCAAGGCTCCACCACCTCGGGAAATTTCTCTTTGCCGTCATCTCCCGGTCCAGATGCTCCTGCCCTCCCCTACTCATGGCGCCAGCAGTCGTTCAGCCGGGGGCGATTGCAAAGAGACAACAGTATGGGGTCCAAACCCAACCTAAGGTGCAAAAGTGACCGTGCTCCTGTCCAAGTTGTTGTTACTGCAGTCCCTCCCTTTCCAAATGGGGGGCTCTGCACCGTTCAGAGAACTAATGGCTTGTGCCGAGCCGAGATGGAGAGTTCCAAGCCGTAAATTTTTTTTCCAAAAAGGCAGTACCAGCACTTCATAATATGTAGAACAGAAAGGTGGGCCAGTCCTTGAGCTTATCGGTTTGTTCCAAGATGCACGGCAGCGCAGACTTTCTGGACTGTAACTACGGTCAGGGCCAGTATATGTCCTTTACGGCCCATTGGGTGAATGTGCTTCCTGCCCGGGCACACCAACAACTTGGACAGGAGACCCCGCTTTTCCCCCCCAAGTTGTCAAACTGCGGCTCCTGCTCCAATGTCCGCCCACCTCCTCCACTACCACCCCCATCTCAGCCCCCACAAGTATTTGCTCCATCATACCACATGTGTAGGGCACAGCGGTGTCAGGCAGTTCTACACCTGGCTTCCCTCGGCAAACGAAGTCACACAGGGGAGGAACTGCTCCGCGTCATGCAGCAAGAAATCTATGTGTTCTATCTCCGTGCCAACTGCAAATCGGAACCATGGTGATGGACAATGGGAGGAACATGGTGTCCGCACTGCACCGAGGAGGGATGGTCCATGCGCCCTGCATGGCGCACGTGTTCAGTCTGGTTGTGAAAAGGTTTCCTGAAGTCTTCCCCCGATCTTCAGAAGATTCTGAAAATGGCCAGGAAACTGTGCTTTGCACTTCATCCATTCCTACAAAGCCAGGGAATACCCTCCTCGAGTTGCAGCGGCAAAAAGGCCTCCCCAACACACTTTGGATGCCCCGTTGGAATTCCAGCCTGCACATGTTGGCCCGACTGTATGAAAAAAGGGGAAAGGCCATTAACGATTTTTTGATGATCCAGGCAGACAGGATACCCCCTGTGTAGCTTTGATGTTCAGCCAGTGGCAGCTCATGCGTGGAACCTGCCGTTTGTTGAGACCATTCGGGGAGGCGACGTTATTTGTCAGTCGCCAGGACTAGGATGAATAACATCATTCCACTGCTTCATGTCCGGGACAGATGCTAAAAAAATCTGTCTGGGCAGGGGACTGGAAAAAGTGGCGACTACATCTGCGGCCACATGAGTCTGGTGGGGACTGAAAGGAGGAGGGGAGGAGGACATTGGAGCAGAAGAAATTGTCTGGTGAAATGAGTGGATTTTCTACCCAGGTGACAAGAGAGGAGGAGCAGGAGCAGCTGGAGGAGGTAGATGGAGATGGGAAGACGAGGCAGATGACCCGCAAGCACCGTGGCAGTATACAGTGGAGATGGAGGCAGGGACCCCCTCGGAGTAAAATTGTGCAGATGGCCCGCAGCATGCTGATTTGCCTCGCTAGTGACAGCCGAAAAATTTAAGCATCCGTCTGGGGGATGACTTCTGGCTCTCCACCCTATTGGACCCTCGCTACCGGTCCTAAATGGGAGCCTTTTCCCAGCTATTGAGAGGGAAGACAAGCTCAAATACTATAGTGAAATCCTCCGTAATCAGTTGGCCGCTGCTTATGTGCGGGCATCGTCCCTCCTCTGAAGGTCTGACCGGGGGTTCTTCAGCGCTCACGTACATACTTCCGCGGCTGCTGGGAGTAGTGGAAGGGGGCGGGTAGGAGCAATACCAGCTCCATCAGCAGCAACCTAAGTCTGGAGTCACTGATGAGCTGCTTCCTTCACCCGCCTTGTGAGGAGGGCAGTCGCCAGCAGCAGCAGCAGGACCTGGACCAGACCCTGAACCAACAGGTGGTGGCCTACTTGGACAGCACTCTGCTACCCCAGTTAGAGATCCGCTGGACTACTGGGCAGCCAAACGGGAAATGTGTGGCTGCAACTTGCCGAGTTTGCAGTGGAGAAGCTGTCCTGCCCGGCCAGTAATGTGGCATCAGAGCGGGTGTTCAGTGCGGCGGGGCCATCGTTACCCAAGGGAGAACCCGCTTGGTCCACGGGAAATGTGGAACGATTGCCCTTTGATGAATCAGGCGTGGATCGGCCAGGATTTCCACACCAATGCCTTAGGCGTCAAAATACATCAGCCATGACGCCCCCACCCAAACTGTTGAGAAATGAGTCTGGGTTCAAACTATGCCTCAGCTACTTTTGCCGCCGTGAAAAACCACACGTGTTTGTTTTTTTATCTCTACCCCATCTTCTGGGTTTGGATTTCCCCAAACCCCCACACTCTGTCATTGTGCCACTCTTTACCTCATTTCTGCTGTGGCTGCTGCCGTAACCTCCACACTCTGTCATTGTGCCACTCTGTGGCCTACTCCTGTTTTTGCCACCTCCAGAATGCCATTGTGCCACTGCCTGACCTCATGCTGCTGCCATGACCTCCACACTGTCCTTGTGCCACTCTCTGACCTCATGCTGTTGCTGTGGATGCTGCCGTAACCTCCACACGCTGTCATTGTACCACTCTGTGGCCTACTCCTGTTTTTGCACTTCCCGAATGTCATTGTGCCCCTCTCTGACCTTATGCTGCTGCTGTGGCTGCTGCCGTAACCTCCACACGCTGTCATTGTGCCACTCTGTGGCCTACTCCTGTTTTTGCCACATCCAGAATTTGTCTTTGTGCCACTCTCTGACCTCATGCTGCTGCTGCCGTGACCTCCACACTGTGTCATTGTGCCATCTGTGGCCTACTTCAGCTTTTGCCACCTCCAGAATGTCATTGTGCCACTGTCTGACCTCATGCTGCTGCTGCCGTGACCTCCACACGGTGTCATTGTGCCACTCTGTGGGCCCACTCCAGTTTTTGCCACATCCAGATTTCATTGTGCCACTTCTGGACCTCATGCTGCTGCTGCCCTGACCTCCACAGTGTGTCATTGTGCCACTCTCTGACCTCTTGCTGCTGCTGTGGCTGCTGCCGTAACCTCCACACTCTGTCATTGTGCCACTCTGTGGCCTACTCCTGTTTTGCCACCTCCAGAATGCCATTGTGCCACTGCCTGACCTCAAGCTGCTGCCATGACCTCCACTCTGTCATTGTGCCACTCTCTGACCTAATGCTGTTGCTCCTGCCGTCACCTCCACTCTCTGTCATTGTTCCACTCTGTGGCCTACTCCTGTTTTTGCCACTTCCAGAATGTCATTGTGCCACTCTCTGACCTTATGCTGCTGCTGTGGCTGCTGCCGTAACCTCCACACTCTGTCATTGTGCCACTCTGTGGCCTACTCCTGTTTTTGCCACCTCCAGAATTTGTCATTGTACCACTCTCTGACCTCATGCTGCTGCTGCCGTGACCTCCACACTGTGTCATTGTGCCACTCTGTGGCCTACTCCAGTTTTTTCCACCTCCAGAATGTCATTGTGCCACTCTCTGACCTCATTGTGCTGCTGCCGTGACCATCACACTGGTCATTGTGCCACTCTGTGGCCCACTCCATTTTTTTCCACCTCCAGAATGACATTGTGCCACTGTCTGACCTCATTGCTGCTGCTGCCGTGACCTCCACAGTGTGTCATTGTGCACCCCTGTGGCCTACTCCTGTTTTTGCCACCTCCCGAATTTTCATTGTGCACTCTCTACCTCATTTCTGCTGTGGCTGCTGCCGTAACCTCCACACCTGTCATTGTGCCACTCTGTGGCCTACTTCTGTTTTTGCCACCTCCAGAATGTTCCATGTGCCACTGCTGACCTCCAAATGCCTTTGCATTTTTCTCGTTGGCTGCTGCCGTAACCTCCACACCATTTTCCCCTGTCCATTGTGCCACTTCCTGTTTTTGGCCTTCCCCCTTTTTTTTTTGCCACCTCCAAATTTTGTCCATTGTGGGCCAATTTTCCTCAAACTGACCTCTGCTGCTGCTTGGGTGCCGGCCTCCACACTGTGTCATTGTGCCACTCTGTGGCCTACTCCGTTTTTGCCACCTCCAGAATTTTCATTGTGCCACTGTCTGACCTCATGCTGCTGCTGCCGTGACCATCACACTGTGTCATTGTGCCCCTCTGTGGCCTACTCCAGTTTTTGCCACCTCCAGAATTTCATTGTGCCACTGTCTGACCTCATGCTGCTGCTGCCATGACCTCCACAGTGTGTCATTGTGCCACTCTCTGACCTCATGCTGCTGCTGTGGCTGCTGCCGTAACCTCCACACTCTGTCATTGTGCCACTCTGGGGCCTACTCCCGTTTTGACACCTCCAGAATGCCATTGTGCCACTGCCTGACCTCTCGCTGCTGCCATGACCTCCACACTGTCATTGTGCCACTCTCTGACCTCATGCTGTTGCTCCTGCCGTCACCTCCACTCTCTGTCATTGTACCACTCTGTGGCCTACTCCTGTTTTTTGCCACTTCCAGAATGTCATTGTGCCACTCTCTGACCTTATGCTGCTGCTGTGGCTGCTGCCGTAACCCCCACACTCTGTCATTGTGCCACTCTGTGGCCTACTCCTGTTTTAGCCACCTCCAGAATTTGTCATTGTGCCACTCTCTGACCTAAAGCTGCTGCTGCTGACCTCCACACTGTGTCATTGTGCCACTCTGTGGCCCCACTCCCGTTTTTTACCTTCAGAATGTCATTGTGCCACTGTCTGAAACCCCATGCTGCTGCTGCCGTGACCATCACACTGTTTCCATTGTGCCCCTCTGTGGCCTACTCCAGTTTTTGCCACCCCCAGACTGTCATTATGCCACTGTCGGGCCTCATGCGGCTGCTTCCGTGACCTCCACAATGTGTCATTGTGCACTCTGTGGCCTACTCTGTTTTTGCCACCTCCAGAATTTTTTCATTGTGCCACTCTCTGACCTCATGCTGCTGCTGTGGCTGTTTCCGTGCCCCACACCCTTTTCCCCTTGTGGCCATTGTTCAGTGACCCTTCCCATGCTGTTGGCTCTGCGTCACACCCCCTGTCATTGTTGCCACTCTGTGGCCTACTCCTGTTTTTGCACCCCAGAATGTTATTGTGCCATTTTTGACCCCATGCTGCTGCTGTTGGCTGCTGCCGGGTAACCATCCACCACGCCCCGTTCCCATTGGTGCCACTCCCCGTGTCTTTACTTTCTTGTTTTTGCCACCCCCAGAATGTCATTGTGCCACTGCCCGACCTCATGCTGCTGCTGTGGCTTTTCGTGCCCGTGACCTCCACCCAGATGTCATTGTGCCACTCTTGCCTATCTCGTTTTGCCACCCCAACCTGTCATTGTGCCACTTCTGACCTCATGCTGTGCTCCTGCCTCACCACCCCTTTTCATTGTGCCACTCTGTGGGCCTACTTTCCTGTTTTTGCCACCTCCAGAATGTCATTGTGCCACTCTCTGACCTCATGCTGCTGCTGTGGCTGCTGCCGTAACCCCACACGCTGTCATTGTGCCACTCTGTGGCCAACTTCTGTTTTTGCCACCTCCAGAATGTCATTGTGCCACTGCCTGACCTCATGTTGCTGCTGTGGCTGCTGCCGTGACCTCCACACAGTGTCATTGTGCCACTCTGTGGCCTAATCCAGTTTTTGCCACCTCCAGTATGTCATTGTGCCACTGTCTGACCTCATGCTGCTGCTGCCGTGACCTACACACTATGTCATTGTGCCACTCTGTGGCCTACTCTTGTTTTGCCACCTTCCCGGGAAAGCATTGTGCCACTCTCTGACCTCACGCTGCTGTGGCTACTGCCGTCACCTCCACACTCTGTCACTGATGTTGCCCCCTGAGCACTCAGCTTGTTTTTTTCCAGCTGTCGCTGCCATGACTTTATCAGGCTACATTCCCGCTTCAGTATTTTGGTCAGTTTTGCCCTCTTAAGTGCCCAGGGAATTTTATAGTGAAGCGATTCTAAGAGCGGCGGCAGTCATCTGCGTGTCATACTAAAACACAACATTGTATGAAGACCAAACCAAGCTCCCTCTGCATATTTAAGCATGGCACACGTTCAACAGCACCCTGCAGGCTCTGTGCAGCCTAGAAATAGCTGTTTCTTAATGCGATTTGTCCCGAAGCAATTCAGACCGAAACGAATTTTGTCGGAAAATTCTGCGAAGTCACCAAATCAAATTTTTGAGAAATTCGCCCATCTCTAGTTCCTGTCACTAATTTTTCAATTAGATACTATAAATCACTTCAGCAATACAGTGTATAGGAGCCAGCAAATTTGCCTCTTCAAAAGCATACATTTATGTATGGTAGTGTAATACTGCTAACAGTTATAAAGTTACCAAATAAAACACCTATACATGGAGAAAACAAACCATATATATTACTGTCATACTGTTACAAAAAAAAAATCCCACAATACCCACACTATCAGTCCCAATAATACTAGTATGTAAGGATCAAATAACACTGCCATAACCAGATGCGAGCACCACAAAATGACTGCCAGCTGTACACAGGGCCACTACAGACTCTATAAATGAGTACAGTGCAGTTACAGCCAGTGTCTCAAAGGTGATTGGAGTAATTTTTTTCCTCTTATTTTTGCGTTCAGTCTAGTCCGCCATGATGATTTCTCTCGGACACGACTCGTCTGTGCAGAAATTCTCACCTTTTCAGCGCCTACCCATTCCCCACCTCTGTTTAGACTCACCTTTGTAAAGTAGCTTTTTACTTCTATGCTAAGGTATAGATTAATATGTAATTCATTGCTGTTCTGATTTTGCTTCATTTTAGAGACAGAGCAGTTCTTTTCAGCTGCTTGTGTTCACAAGCTTTCCTAGGTTACCAACCATCTGTCTCTGCTGTCACATGCTACAGAGTATTGGCCCTTATCATCAGCACATAAGCTTGTTTATGTTTCTAACAGACACATTTTAACCCTTTAGAGCTCTATAGCCTTGCGCCCTGCTGTTTGGACACCTCCATCACCAATGTCCCTCTAACAGACTCAGCGAGAAATAGAAGAGTTGATATACCAATCACTGTTGTAGAATAACGCACAGCCTTACCAGACAGTGAGAGCCTAAAGCTGGCTGTGAAGATCATGCTCTGTGAAACAGCATAGTAAAAACATCTGTTCTGTCCTCCCTACTTGTGTGGAGCATAAGTTGACAGGTAACTAAACTCTTTTCCCAGTAATCCATTGACAAGGAGCAATGTCTGTATTTCAACTTTAATTGCCAAAAATAGTGTAAAACTAAGGAAACGGAAAGATATATACTTACTGTGATATAAAAGCATTCAAACACAAACTATTACACAAGTCGGTGCAGACATAAACATGTGCATGAGATACAATGACAATACAGAAATGAGGAGTGTGCAGGCATATACATGTGAAAGTAACTGTCCTATCTACAGCAAGCATCCAAAAGAAAGAGTCCAACAACTAACTGTAAATAACAGCTAAAGACATAGAACATAACAATATGCATCACTGTATAATCTACAGCCCTAGAATGGTAGTTTTTTGTTTGTTTTTTTACATACCAGCGATGCTACTGTAGGCTTGGATGGGAGAGGACAGCTACATGCTTCCATCTGTATGTGTTTTGGAGAGAATGGCTGCTGAGGAGAAGACTATGATGTCAGCAGGGTCAGGCTATGGCAGCTTTAGTGGGACATACTTAGGAGTATATGTTAGATACAAGTGTGCACAAACAGCCCCTAGATGGAGCTGTTGCAACTGAAACACGGAAATACATTATATGAATATAAGAAATATTTCTTGAAGGCATGACAACATCCATTTAATGTATAAAGTTAGGCATGTTAAGGTATGGTACGTTTCTTCTATAACTATGGTGTTTTTTTTAGCTTTCTAGTCTATTTTTGGCAGTCTGTAAAAGCACAAATCCTTCTAACTACTGGGTGCCAGTGAAAGTACTTACATGGTGAAGACAAATTTTCAACCTTTAAATGTAAGCAGTGGATGTTCCTCTGTACTGACAGCAAACAGAGATATGGCAATTGCCTACTGAAGCAAGTGAATAACATATTTTAGAATAAAACCTTATATTGCTGTAATCAAAATTATTCAAAACCCCACTGCAGATTAGGTTTATTGCAAAATGTTCAAAGGAATTTTCAAATTTTTGTAACAAAAATCCAAGTATAGCAATTTCGTTTTAACACAACTAATATAACAAGTGTTTGCTATGTAATCTGGGGAGAAATTATTGCCTAGGGGAGAGGGGATTAGTTGGGACCATCTCTTTTGTGAATGGTGCATCCTGTGTGATCTCCACATTGGTGTTACTGTTTATTGTAATCCTGTGATGATTATGAGGAAAGTGCCAAGAAGAGATGTCTACCAAACAGGAAGTGTCAGCCTGGCTAAGTGGCCCGAATAAAACTGCATAATGTCAGAATTTATTTTAAAATTTAAAGTTATATGGAAAACTTTGTAAGTATGTAATTATCATAAATAGTGTATATTAATTAATAAGATAATTTCCTGCTGATGCATTCCCTTAAAAGCTATTTAACAAGCATGAACATAATATCGCTTAAAAATGTTTTATCGTTAAAGGTACAGTCTGGATTTGACACATACATTTTTTCTTTGTATACTGAAAAGTTATACATATTTCCAACATTCTTTCTCTATCAGTCCCATGGAACTTCTCAAGATCTCTGCTTGCAGTCATTCCACATGAATATTTATTGCTTTTTCCTGGTGGAAATAAATCTGCCCTGATCACATAATAGACAGGACTCATTACAGTTAGGCCGTGTTCACATGGCTTATTCACGGTGGATTTGTGAGCCGGATTGCGCTCGCAAATCCGGCGTGAATAAGGGGCGGAACGGGGGCGGGGCCGGAGCGTGGCGGGGGCGCCGCACCCCGGCCCCATAGACAATGCATTATCTACGGCGCGTCCACGCTGCAAATAATGTGCATGTCACTTTCTCCCCCCGCGGCGGATTCGCCGAGCGGGGAGGAGCGACGGAATCCACTGTTCTCTATGAGAGCAGTGGATTACCGTAATTACTCCGACGGATTGCCGCCGTACTGCAACGCAAATCCGGCGCGGAGTACGGCGCCAATCCACGGACAAATAAGCCGTGTGAACGAGGCCTTAAAGTACATTTATCAGAGCTGTGTGTCCATTATATGACCAGGACAGATGTTTATCCACTGGGAGTAAACAATTAGGGCAACATGTATGAACAGGGCTGTGCTAGTTTTCTGGAATGCTTTGAGCCAAAAAACTTGTTGTAGCCCTATCCAACAGATGTATGAATGGTTGTACACCAAAATCTGCACCAGACCCATTACTTTTTTATGCGCCAATTCTACAGGGGCATATTGCGCCAGATTCTTACAACAGGCCAGATTTATGAATGTGTCAGGCCAAAATGTGGCACGAAAGTGTTGGACTAATCCGTTCCAATTTCATAGTGGCGAGGCCGAGATAAATGTTGGCACATACACTCTATGCACCACTTTTTGGAGCATAAATATGTATCACAAAAGGAGACATTAATAAGTGCTGTGAGACACTTTCATACATACAGATCAATGCTACACTAACTTACTGAGAAGTACGACTGTCTAGTCTATGCCAGTTTCCATATAAAGTATGCCCCCCTTAAAGTTCCCTGTAAATTTCAACAAGCAAACATCTGAATAGCCACAAGGACCAACTACAGAAAGTATATTTCAGATTTCTAAAACTTTTTTTTTTATTATTATAAAAGGACTGACAGTTATTTGATAAAGCCAGAATAACTCTTTAAAAACAGAAAAAAAAATCCTCCAGGGATCAGGGGTAAAGGAATATACATGCGGTATACAAGAAGCTAGATAACCTGACAAATAAATTGGAATACAATTTACCGTAAATCCATCATGTTCTTCCAAGTATTAACAATGCAGATTAGAGACATTTACAAATGATGCATCCATATTTTTACACTCTTGAAATATACTGTAGTTAGAGATGATAATTTACAATCTGTGAACACATTAGTCATATCCATTTCTAGACCATAAATTATTCCACTTTCTTGATTAGATTATAAATAGATAATGTGTATGCAGTTGCAACTAGAAATATTGCTTTTATCCAATGCCAGTATAAATGAATATCTCTAAATTCTGATAGAGCGTGCCACCTTTGATGAACACTGGCTATTTTGTCAGCAGATGTAAAATACGACATCTTTACTCTAGATGGAGACATAAAAAAAGATAGATTTGTTTAGGACACAGACATACAGATATACCAAACATTAACATTACCAAACATTGACATAACAAGTTATAGTGTCTAGGATTCTGGAGAGGGGTCATTGATCCAGGGATTTTTCCTATTGCCAGATTGGAGTCGGGAAGGAATTTTTCCCTAAAATGAGGACAATTGGCTTCTACCTCATAAGGGTTTTTTGCCTTCCTCTGGATCAACACCTTAGCACAACAGGCTGAACTAGATGGACGTCTCGTCTTTTTTCGGCCTTACAAACTATGAAACTTTATTTCACTCCAATACAAAAACTGTAACAGGCCACCTCCTACAAAGCGCTATTTATATTAGCGCCTTTTGGACACGTGCCGTATATTTACAGCATAATGTTGGGGAGGGAGAACAAAGCAGACTCACTTTCTAAGCCCCCTCGTTATAGCGAAGGTACAGGCTTATCATTACACCTGAGACTTTCGGCTCGCAACCAGGACTGGACAAAAATCAAATCTGGCTTTTAGCCCCTTAGATGCCATGGTAAATACAACCATGGTATCTAAGAGATTAAGAAATGGTGTTGTGCACCATTTTGTTCTTCAAATTGCGTGGTACTGACTGGTTATCATGACAGAGGGGATCTAATAAAGTCCTCCATCGCTGGCATCTTACTACTTCTATTCCACCCTGTTTTAGAACATTATTGAACATTATTCTGCAATATATTACTATTGCAGAACAGTGTACAAGCGATCGCACCTCCTAGTGGAAAAGTACTGTAGGGGACTTAAGGCGACATCTATGAATTTGCCTTCGCCATTTTTTTGCCATATATTGCTGGTTCTATAGATGTATAAACAGGTGTACAGCCAAACTTTGTGCAATGTGCGCCTGAAGACACATTTTAATTTGCCAAAGTTTGGTGCAAAACTGGCATATAAATTTTGGCGCAAAACACTCTATGCAGTAATTTTGAGTGTTATGCGCTAAAATTCATCCATACTGTCATATTATACACTCCTCTATATCTATTTAGAACTTGTGTGTCAGCGGCAAGTTACAAAAATGGTGCATGTGAAATCTGCTATTTTACAAATGAAAAAAATGAAAAAAAAGTTAAACGTAAGTTCAGTCTATTAATATATAATATTATTTATCCCATATGGAAAGAAAAAACTGTACAGAAAAAAATATCCAAACAATTGGAATAAAAAAGTGATCCTCAAATGGTACCAATTAAAACACACAAAAAAAATCAGCCTGTCAGGGCTTGGCAGCATTCAGCCTGCAGGGAGCAACATTCTGCAGCAGCTGATTTGCGACCCCACCCTGAGAGACATTCTGCTGGAAGCTCTTTGAGTGACAGAGGTCCAGCCATTCTGGGTGTGTCACACCGGCCAATGGGAGGGCCCAGAGACTGACCAATTAGCTATGGGGGTAGTGTCCCCTCCTGCAAATTGAAGCCTGCGCCTGTGATATTTTCCTAGCTGCCTTTACTTACCAGTGCTTTACTGTTTGCCTACTTCACCCGTGTACCAGACCTCCACTTCTTATCTGACCTTGGCTTGTGTTCTGACTTTGTACCTCGTTCCTGATCGTGTTTCTGACCCCTGTCTTGTTTACTGATGTCTCGCTGTGGTTCTGTTTTGTGGCCTGACGTTACTGATGTGTTGCTGACCCGGAATGTCTGACATTTCTTCCTCCTGGCGGCCCCAGCACCTGAGCACCACCGGGACAGTCATCCAGTTGGAGTCTGACACCTAGGGTAGCACGACAAGTAGGCAGGGACATTGGGCTGGGCTCCAGTTAGGGCTCACTGTACCTCCCTTGATGTGACACAACCCTCACTCAGGTCCAAAGATGGAAGCATAAAAATGATGATCACCTTACAAAACAACATTACTAATCAGTCCATTAAAGTAATATGTAGATAAAAATATAATGATTTTAATGATCATACCGCACCACCAATTTAATTGATATGAGTATAATCATTTTATTTAAGTGTATATGTGTACTTACTTTATATGTACTGTATATGTGTAGTGTTGAGCGATTATTATCGACAAAGTTGAAATCGGCACAGTTTTTTTGGTGATCGGATTTTTTAGATCATGTGATAATTTAGGTTAAAATCTGTGCATCATCTATTAAGATCGCGCCTTTTTAGGTGCTTCCTGTAATTTTGGCGGCCAGCAAATCAGATTACAGAAGAGAGCAGGGTGAGATGGGAGTGCGACGTCATGACTGGGATGTGTATGGTTGCGATTGGCTGGAAAAATCACATGACCTCGTTTTACATAGAACAGCGTTTCCTGTTCAGCCTCAGTGTCTCTCAGCGTCTCAGAGCAGAAGGACGTGCGCTCTGCTTGTGTCCAAACAGCTCAGCGAAATTATTATATTTCTTCACAGAGAAACCTCTACTATTAGCTGTGATCCTTACAATTTAGTTAGATTAGAGATTGGAAGATTTTATATAGTTAGGTAGAGAATTTTAAAGGAGCATCTACTGCTGTAAAGTCACGGAGGGGAGCGGGGGGGCCCCCGCGGGCGAACACAGACAAGCTCTATAAAGAATACTGGATAAAGTTCACCAAGACTTAGTGTAGACCTTGCAATAGCTTTATTATTAACAGTTTTCTATTGAAATATTTCCTGGATATTGGGCAGCCTGAACTTATAGGATACACATCTTTTCTAGTAACTGCAGGTCTCTTTGTTAGATGCAAAACTCCACTTTTATTATCAGTATACATTTCAGATAGGTGTTCATTTTCAATTTTGCCCATTCCACTTTTGTTGATATATCCACCTTGCACTTAAATTTGAATCCAGCAATTTTATAGTCACCACAGGTGAATTGAAAGGTGCCAAAAATATCTTGTATTATACGAATAGACAAGCTCTATAAAGAATACTGGATAAAGTTCACCAAGACTTAGTGTAGACATTGCAATAGCTTTATTATTAACAGTTTTCTATTGAAAAATTTCCTGGATATTGGGCAGCCTGAACTTATAGGATACACATCTTTTCTAGTAACTGCAGGTCTCTTTGTTAGGTGCAAAAATCCACTTTTATTATCAGTATACATTTCAGATAGGTGTTCATTTTCAATTTTGCCCATTCCACCTTTGTTGATATATCCACCTTGTACTTAAATTAGAATCCAGCAAGTCAGCACAGGTTGATAGGTGCCAAAAATACCTTGTAATATCCAAATAAATTTCAGATACGTGTTTTTTTGACTTTGGCGCACTACAGCTTTGTTCATTGAGGCACCTTGCACTTAAATGTGAATACTGCAATTTTTTAGTCACCACAGGTGAATTGATAGGTGCCAAAAAATACCTTTTATTATCCGAATACATTACAGATACGTGTTTTTTGCACTTTTGCCCAGTCCAGATTTGTTGAAAGAGCCACCTTGCAGTTAAATTTGAATCCAGCAATTGTGTAGTTACCACAGGTGAATTGATAGGTGCCAAAAAATACCTTTTATTATCCGAATACATTACAGATACGTGTTTTTTTGACTTTGGTGCACTACAGCTTTGTTCATTGAGGCACCTGCACTTAAATGGAATACTGCAATTTTTTAGTCCACCACATGTGAATTAATAGGTGCCAAAAAAATACCTTTTAATATTATCCGAATAATATTTCAGATGACGTGTTTTTTCAAACTTTGGCTCAGTGCCAGTTTGTTGACTTGATAGATCTACCTTTGCAATTCAATTTGAATCCAGCAATTTTGTTTGGTTGAGGGATTTGAGAATAGTCAGTGATTGCCAGTCATTTAATAAGAGACTCCAAACTCTTCCAAACATTCTCAAATTTGTATATTTCTGAAACATTTACCGAAATTCAGTGGTAAGATGTGGTAAAGCAAAGAGGGGGGTAGTTCATGGGAGGTAGAAGGACTAGAGAAGGTGCTCCTTCAGCCTGTCGACAACACCATGCAAGCGATCAACAGTTGCAGGACCGACCAGGCCTGCATCCGCAGGGTCAGGCCCTTGAACACCAGTAACGAACAGCGTCGCACTTGTTCCTTCAGTGCTAATGCAACCTGCATCCAGCAGGCTACCTCCTCGTCCCGCCCAGTCAACGCCACAAAATGTTCGTCAACATCATCACAGCATGCATTCCAACAAGAAGCAGACCCAAATGTCAAAAGATCGTGTAAACCTCACCACTGTGGAATAATCCATTTTCATCTGAAGACCACTTTGATGACAAAATGAGCGTTGAGGGTCAGAAGGCATGTTAAAAGATCAAGAGGCCAAAGAGATTATTTTCTCTGCTCCTGACGCCTCAGTTAACGGTGATGTCCATCAGAGTAGGGAAAGGAACCGTTGAATCGCAAAAATCCCGTGGCGTCTCGCAAACGCCTTTCAGTCCCTCTTGCTTGTAGCCCGCAGCCCTGAGTGCAGAATGTCCAGGACGTACGAAGTCACCTTGTTGATGATGATGATGAACGACATTGCGGATCCCACGTGGTCTTATTCAGCAGAATTTGCTGCGAGCGCTTCACACTGGACGAGGAGTAAGACGGATTGGGTAGTGTCAGTATGGGTTCAACCGCCTCAAAAAGGGAGAGGGCGGTCGCGAGAAGATCCCGGCTGATAAATGATTCCGCAGCCCGGTCAGCTAAACCCACCCCGCTCATCGCTTATCGCCGTCAAAAGGTCCAGCCCTCTCAAGCCTGGGCCTATATATATTCAATCCTCTGATTCACCCAGCGATTGTCATATGGCCCTCCTTTGGCCGTAAAACGCATAAGTTAGAGGCAAGAAACCGTTAGGGGCGTTAACCACACCAACATGTCTAGTCACATGCATCGAATGCATGAGTTTACCAGTGCTTCAACACATGCCAAAACAGGCCCGACGCGACTCCTGATCCACCAACACTTGTCACACCCTCCAGTCTCCACCTCCTCCGCCAACCCCAAGCAGTTCCTCAGGCAGCCCAATCTCTCATAGTCATAATCAGGGATCAGTCCTCCGCTCAGCCCTCCAGCCGTCGCCCGAGAACACCACACCACCCAGACAGACTCCATCTACCCCTTCTCCTTCCGCCAGTTTGATGACTTCACGCCGTACTAGCGGCAAGATCTAGCACCAGCCCTTACTGTCTTCTAGGTTTGGGAGGCAGAAGAAACCCTTTAAACCCACAACCATCCCTAAAGCCAAAGACTGAATGTCTGCATTGCCAGCCTTTTTGGCCTTGGAAATGTTGCCGTTCCGTCTGTGGGACCACAGATGGTTTCTGCCCACTTCATGGACCTTGCCTGCCCCCAATACCAATGCCTGAGCAGGCATTTCTTTGCCAGAAAAGGCCACCCTCTCCCTGGCCAGCCAACGTGTCAACTAAATTTCAAGCGCGTTGACGTGCAACTGTAGGCCCAGGAAAAGTCCATCTGACCACCGTCACATGGACAAGGAAAGCACGGCAGGCCTCTAAATCTCTGTGACCGCTCACATGGTTGAGCCTGGTTGGATGTCCCCTGGGTGACTTTGGACTCTCATGCTAGGCGCGACGCTCTTCAAAACCCGCAGGGATGTGCAGGGTTCTTCCTCCCACGTGCCCAGAGAAACAGGCCGTGTTTAAATTAATCTCGTCTTGAGACCGTCCACACACAGGTCAGGAGGCTGTGGACGGCTTCTCCGCAACGATACCGTAGCGCTGGCTGGGTGCCCCAAGAACCTTGTGGCCATGCAAGGTTGTGTGCGTTAAACGGGCGAAATCTGCTGGCCCGCCCCTTTTTAAAAAGAAATCGGTATGCTGCAGCACAACCCTTGCCAGGCACATGTCAAGAACCTTTTCTCGGATCCAGAAATTTCCTAAGAACAACCCGGGTCTGGACCCTGCCTGCTGAGGAAGGCTCGAAGTTTTAAGTTCGCACTTCCGCTGGTTCGCTACCCTGCATCTCGACCCCTCCCTGGCTGCGTTGCATCGTCCAGCTCGGCCTCCCCGTCCAAACCGTCTCATAGTTGGGGCGTGGCAACACCGCTGGAATTCCACCCGCCACATGCTGCCCCATCGAGTTGTGTGTTGACATCCAGCGCAATGCCATTACGACAAGTACGAATGACACATGTGCCTGACAAGGAGCGGTGCGGACCACGGGTGTTTGAGCCACCGAGAGTGGAGGCATGTGAAAGATCTCTGCACCATCCTTTCCAGTTTTGAAGAAGCCCACCAAAATTCGACAGTGCGGACAATGCCCTTATCAGCAAATGAAGCCATTGTGGTTGATCTAGTTCTGGACGAACGTTTGGACACTCTGAAAAACAACAGGTCCCGCCAGCGACAGGAAGGAGGGAGACGGACACCAGATGCGGAAAAAAGAAACACGGAGCCTTCTTTCTCTTCCGTCAAATCCACAAGCCGCGATCAGTTTCACACAATTTCATAGTCTGCTTCCCATTAGGCAGTGGTTTCGGGGTCCAGAGCTAGTGGCAAGGTGGCGCATCAGCTCATCCATGGAGTCATCATCACCTGCAACTCATGGCTGTGTTGAAGCTGTGCCGGAGGCATCGAGGAGTGATTATGTAAACGAGGAGGAGAAGAACACTTCCTAGACACACGATGTTACCGACAACGTGTCCCTGTCCTGGAAAGAGGTTGGCGCGAATTTGATGCGGAGGAGGAAGATGAGAAGATCAGTTTGCTAGTGCCCCTCCGACCCAGACAGGCTTGTGGAAATCAAGGCTCCATCTCTCACATGAAGTGCTTGGATGCTCCATTTCCTCCAACATGTAATCCTCCGCATTAATGGCCATCAAAAATGAACAACAGTTACTGGGTGGCCACCTTCCTGATCCCCCGGGGTTAAAAAAAAAAAAACAAAACAAAAATCAGCACTTTCCTTTCCACCCACACCAAATTAGAGAGTAAAAATGCAGGATGGAGACATTGCTGATTGATCACCTGAGACATCTTTGCGTTCTGCTTCCAACGTTCCCAAATGTCCACGTGGAACAACATCAGCCGACATGACAGCAGTATGAGTGCCAAGTAGCGCGTAGCGGCTCCGCAGCAGCAAAGTGACAGAACCCTAATGGGTGACCTCTGGCAACATCGTTGTTTACCACCAGACACCTAATCGCATCAATTGGCATGCAACATCATCCAACACACAAGAGATCCTTATAGAATCATGGTGCACGACTATCTGCGTCTCAACACCGATGTTTTTGCAATGTGTTCCGAACCCAATAGACTGTCTGGTAACCAAAAGGTTGACGAATGGCCATGAGCTGGCTCTTCACTGCCTAGAGGGTGTTGTCCTGCCAGCAGCCAGAGTCATATCTTAGCGGACCTTCAGCACAGCAGGAGGAAGGTCATGTACAGACCAAACCGCATCCGGCTTTCCACAGATAATGTGGAATAGTTTTAGACTTTCAATCAAGATGAATCAGGCATGGATCTCTGATTATGTTGTGGCCCAATTGCTAGGTCACCGATTTAGTTGCCGGTCTACTTCACAGTTCCGTCTGACAAACAGAAATGGTCCCTTGAAAAATGTTTTTTAAAATGATCATTTCTTACTGCAATTTTTATTCTCTTTCCTTTTCCCCAACATTCATTTGATTGGTATTTGCGTGAGGAGACTGTAAAAGACAGCAAGGTTTTATGACAAACCGTATTCCATTTACTCACTTTTTTCTAAAGAAGTTTTTCGCATTGTCAATGGTTTTGAGGTCAAGTTGGCAGTGAGATACAGCTTATAATTATGGTCCTTTGGAACAGAAAATGTGGCTTTTTAAAGTGGCATTTCTCCCTCACAATTTAATAGTGGCTGAGAAGTCATATTTATAATTTTTTGGGGTCTTTGCTGTTAGATACAGCAATAATCATAGTCCTTGGAACAGAAAAAGATCTCTAAGTGGCATTTCCTCCCTCACAATAATCGCCGACAGATTGAATTTTAAAACAGTTGCTGATGAATTTCCATTTTATAATTTTTTGGGTCATGCTGCTTTTGATATGCAGCAATACATCAGGTCCAATTAAAAAAAAAATGGGTTGTTTCTTAACAGACATTTGTTCTCACAATATGTCCAAATAGGCTCAAGGGTCATGCATGTGAATTTTTTGGGGGCATTTTTGCTTTGAAATGCAGCTAACTACAGGTCCTATTATAAAAAAAATGTTGTTTTAACAACTTTGTTTTTCAAAATGTCAAGAGTGGCTAAAGGTGAGGTGCTGTCAAAACGGGAAATAGGTGGGACACTGTTAATGACAAATATTCAAATATTTGTTTTTGCAAGATTTTTAAATAGCTATCACCCCTGTCTTGAGACAACCCATTTAATACAATTAAAAAAAATAACCAAAAGACAGGTGGGTTTCCCATCTTTTTTTAAAAAAGTTTTTTCTGAATTAAACTACTAAAAAACTTGCTGTAAAAAATAGCGGAAAAAAAATTCCTTGAATTGAAAAGGGGGTACAGGAAAACTTGACCAATGTAGGTTATTCAGAGGAATGGGTATGGAGCATGGACAAAAACAAAGTACAGAGACAATTTTCCCCAGCAGTTATAAAATGAGAAAAAATGCCAAAAAAAAGGGGCAGGGTGGAACAGGACGTTAACCACCAGTATTTCCAATGAAGCCAAAGTCCACCTCATACGGAGGGGCAAGCACTCCCCCGGGCTTGTGTGTACCGGGGAAGGCTGGAGTTCTCACACTTCCGTTTCCGCACTCTGTTCAGCACGAATTTTTCGTTGCTGCGTCTTCGGGGCTTTTTAAACCTGCGTGTTAATAGTGACAACCCGCCTGGGTCTCACCGCCCCCATTTTAAACCCCGGGCCCCTGGGTCATGCGGGCACAGGACAGGTATAGTCAATGCCCATTTCAACAAAAAGGGGGTTGAAAGCCCTTTTTTCCGGCACTTTTTAATCTGGGGGTCAACAGGTTTAATGGTCAACTGGGCCAACGGGACAGTATTGTCCTTTCAATAAAATGGGGGTTGAAAGACCCCTTTTTTCCGACTTTTTAATCGGGGGCATGCGGGTTTGGGCTCATGTGTGGCCCAGGACAGGTATGTAAATTTCCCCAGTGAAACTAAAATGGGGGTTTGAAAACCCTTTTCTGGCACTTTTAAATGTGGGGTCATCGGGTTTGGGGCTCTGCTGCTTTCCGGGACAGGGATATTCAATTCCAGTTAAAATAAAATGATGGTTCAAATAAACTCCCTTTCTGGCACTTTTAAAATTTGTGGGGGATGCAGGTTTAAGGGTCATGCTGTGGTAAAAGACCCGGGATAGTGAATGGTGTGGAAATTTTTTTTTTTTGGCTTTTTTACCCCAAGGTTTGCCTAAGAGTAGCAGGGCCATTGACGTTTTGGCTGTTAATTCCACTTCTTTTAGCCCTATTTGGGGTTAAAATGAAGTTTTTTGTTGTTCCAAAGACTTTAATGGGCATCGCTCATAATTGACTGCTCACTATCGAAAAACCTTATCATGGTGGCCGACTATCGACTATCGCCCGATGTCGATAGCCAACGTAATCGCTCAACACTATATATGTGTAATTTGACTTTGATGGACTGATTTATAATGTATTGTATGATGATGAAGTAATGGGTTACCTATATATGAACTTGGGCATATATAGTTATATTGTTGTATCCATTACTATATTTATTACTAACCCATGCAATTTAATAAATTTATAATAAAAATAGGCATCTGATATCCCTTTTCTGGAGAACAGCATAGGGCATATCTATTCTGATCTCTGTCCTTTAAGTGGAGCCTAGACCTCTCAACCATTTTGGATATTTACAAATAAAGTGCCATAAAGGTCTCAGGGAATTCCCCTCTAATATTTACTGCAGCCCCGGGGAGAGGTACAAATATGGCAATGTAGCCCACAAAACAAAAAAAAACGTTGTGCACCTTTGCTCTTGTTCAACCTCTTCTATTTATGTATTTTTTAATGTATTTTTTTATGTAATTTTATATAATTTTGCATTTGATAACCAGCTGCTTTGTTTTGATCTTTTTTTTTTGCTCCTATTTTTGTTTGAAATCGGATATCTACATTTATATGTCTTCCATTTGGCATTTCATTTATTTTACCTACCTATAAATACTTCTGAGCTGATTTACAGTGGTGACAAGTAATTGAAGGGAATCAATTTTAAAATCCAAATCTATTGAGGGATTTGAGCCTCTCCGAACCGTCGTTGTTATAAGCTGTCCCCTCCTTAAAGATCATTTTTCAAAGTGTTATGTATTTATGCTCAAACATGTCAGCCGAAAAAATGTCTAAGCCATAAAAACAAAATAATTCAGTAACCAGAGTATGTGCTTCCCCCGCAGCAGTCAATGATAAGTTGAATTGGTGTCTTAATCAGTGGAGCCAGGGCATTGCTCTGTAGAAATCCGTATTTATTCATTTTTCAGATAAAGCTAATACATGTTTATATAAGAAGGTGAAAGATTTAGGCTACAAATTTCACTGTCTCATTTTCAAGGATGTGTATAGTTTATTGCTAGTGTTATCCTCTTGTTTTGAGACACTACTGAGACAAGGATAATCGTGAGACGATGATGAGATGGGATGAAGAGAAATAAGAGAAGAGAAATGAAATGCTACCCTACTGTATAAATGAAAGCTACAATGTTTATTGTATGGCAGCTACTGATATCTGGAATGGTGTCCCACGGCCTTAACCCCTCAGCCCTTCTCATCCCCGGTAGCTATGAGAAGTGACAGGGTAACATATAGGTGATGCAGGGTTTTAATATTTAATAATATTCTCTACAGTTTCTTCTCCTTCTTCTTTGTCTCCTTTCCTGTTTTAACTACATATCTTTTCCTCTAACAGGATTTTGCCACAAAGACATTTCATGCCTGGTTTATCCAGTTTCAGTTCTCAGTGTTCTCAAAAGGGGGCATGTATGATTTGTTTGAACTGCATGTCATGTGCAGAAAGTCTTCGATAAATATCAACACCAAAGACAACCTCAAAAAACAAATCACTGCACACTGCTTTCCATTCATGCAAATCACAAGTGGGGTTGCCATTTTTTCTTACACTCCAGTCACCAATGAACCGGCATTACATGTTCAACCCTGCACCACGGAATGGGGAGCAGTGCCCTGTATAGAAGGGCTTTGATAAACTGTGCTGCTTTTTAAAAGTAATGGAAGGGGTTTTTTTGCCTCCTCCTTTGCCTCAACAGGAAGCACTACAGTGAAAGCTACAGGTATTTACTGTAACTAGAACACTAGAAGTATATTGCTTTTTTAGTTTCATTGGATCACAAGATGTTCTAGCATTACTTTTAAATATTTTAGAATGATTTTATTTAGTATTGCTTGTTTAGTTGTCGATGTGTTTCTAATTGACGTATCAGGTAAAAGTTTATAAAAAATTAGAAGTTCATATTCTTTATACTGTAATGCTTAACAGTAGCTTTACTTGCCTTATTTACTTTTGTGATAGGATTTCAATTTGTTGTAGTCTCCATTTTTAGCAAAGCTGTAATTTTGATTCCTTTTCATCAGTTGTTTGTGCAAAAAGAAATATTATTTTTGTGGGAAGAAAAATATGTGTGGTTATTCTGTGATTATACAAATATCACGTCTCATATCACGTCTCTTTCAACTAATCTAACAGACTGTACAAAGTAACTGAATTGAAGATCATTGAAATACAATCAACTAAATAAAAAAAACATATATTTCCTTTCTAGTGGCAGATAAGATTACCATTATCCTTAGAACCTTTCTCCTTTTAATAAAATTAGCAAGGAGCTAAGAACATTCTTAAGGCCAGGTTTACATGTCTGGTGAAACGGCACAATTAAATTTTAAAAAAGAAAATCAAGAAAAAAAGGGGGTATCATCACTTAAAAAACTTAGACACAAGGCCATACTGGACTAACAACTACTTCTAATAGAAGGCAATATAGGCCCCAGTGCTACCTGGGATAAATTTAACAGCTGCGGCTAATTAACAGAAAACTGCTTACACACCCATCCATGAGGGTGGCAACTGCCTAGTAAAAAACTTCACAACTGACATGGGTTGTGAGCTTGCACATTTTGACCAAAATATCAACTAATACCTCATGTTTGTATTTTTCCGGTATTTAGTTTTTTCCCTGTAAATGGGAGCGGGGTGCGGTTTTTGTGGGGGGACACTTTTAAATAGTGGGCAACCCACCCAATCAAATAATAGGGGCGTCACTAATTGTTTATAAACCAGCATGGTACACCACACGTAACTATAAACTTTTAATAAGTCTTATCTATATGCAAATATAATATTCGCATTTACCCGCGTCCCCCACCACTTATGGATTGTAGGCATGTAAGTGGTTGTTTTTAACAGTATTTTTGCATCTGTGCAATCTCCCCTGTTTGGTGATGTGGCTTTTGTATACACTAATGTGAAGTAGTACTTATCCAATGTGCAGTTTTTTCACTAGCCAGTTTCCCCCTTGTGAATGGGTGTATGAGTAATTGTTCATCAGTGATCTGCACCTGTTAAATTATTCCCAAGTAGCCCAGGGGCTTATATTGCCTCCAATTTGGAAGAGTTCTTTGTCCAGCCATTGAACTGTAAGTATGACTACAGACAAGAAAAAGAAATACATGCAAAGATGCTTGCACATCTGCCAATATTGAGTTAAAATATGCATTATTAGGAGGACAATAAAATGAAAAACCATTAAAAATTCAAATCAAAGGCAGAAAAGCCAACATTCACTCTGATAGTAATCATTGGCCATAAGCCCAAAGGTACTTGTGTAAAAATATTATACTAAGAGTAAATGAAAGTAACATAGTATGGCCAAGAAAATCTAATAACAAATTGGACAATGGACAACACAAATATAATAACCTCAAGAAAACATATATATGGATACGTATAAATACATAGATGATCACCTTCACTATAAGAAATGTATAAGTAAATAAGTCCCAAAAAAATAAAAAAAATAAACTATGGACTAGAAAAACACACGCACAGGTAAAAGCCCAAATGCCACAAATAATGTAAAAATGTAAAACAAGATGAATACCACAATAGATAAAGTGTATATAGTTATAAAAAACCACCAAATTTTGCACCAAAATATAAAAAAATAAAATGTGGTAAAAATAATAAAAATTAATCATATAAGGGATCAAAAAAACAAAAAAAGGAAAAGAAGAGGCAAACAGGGAAGGCAAAATAGATGGGGAAAATAGATCTTGAGATATGGACATGTGGACTAGAGATGGGCGAATTGATTCTAACGAAGGGGAATTCTTTTTAAATTTCAGGAAAAACTTGGGTTTTGGGACCGAAGTCGAATTTTGGGGGACTTCGGGTGAACAAGTGTGCTTTTGATTGAAAAAAGGGGCTGCGACACAGGGCCTACAGGGGCAAACACTCTGGGGGAAGAAGGGCATGCCTGCAGACATGTGCAGAGTAAGCCAATCAAAACCCGGGCGGTTTCTGTGACGTCACCGCACTTTAAGACCGACGCGCCGCTGGAGCTCACACTCCTCCACTGTACGATGGGGAAGGTGCTGCTGGCGGTGTAGCGCTTTCGAAGAACTGATTTTTATACAGCGATTTCTGGGGGGTGTCTCAGCTTGTCCCCAGAGACTGTTTCTGAATGTTCTTTTTCGTTTTTTTTTGGGAAATTGGTCTGAAACCCTTGCGCCATCGCTCTAACATTAAATATCCAATGGGATCTAAGCCATTTTCCTGTTGATTCATTTAAAAAACGGGTTTTTTACAATCCAAATACCACTTTCATTTTGGCGCTAAATTTCTATTGCCAATTTACATCCGGGGGTTAAATTTAAGCGTTTTTTTGCGGGGTGTGCGACAAAAAAAAACCGTTTTTTTCAACCCCAAATAATATTATTTTTTTGGTACCTAATTCAAAAGAAAAGGAAAATTTTTAAAAATGACCTTGTTGTGGGGCGTAGAAAACACCAATTTAACACGCTACTATTTGGGGGCTAAATTTTTTTGGGCGCAATTTACTCCAGGGGTTAATTTAACTTGTTTTGCGGTGGCGACAAAAAAAACCGTCTTTTTCAACCCCAAAATATATAATATTTTTTTGGGTAGCCTAATTCACAAAGCAAAGGCAAATTACAACTTATCTCTTGTTGTGGGGCTAAAAAAACACGCAATGTAACACGCTACAAAGTACTAGTTTGGCGGCCCCAATTTTGGGGCGAATTTACACCCAGGGTTAATTAACGTTTTTTTTGCGGGGTGTGCTGACAAAAAAAAACCCCGTCTTTTTTTCCAACGCCAAATAATATTTTTTTTTTGGTAGCCTAATCCCAAGCAAAGGCTAATTACAACGTATCTCTGTTGTTGGCGTAGAAAACACCAATTGTAACACGCTACAAAGCTACTATTTTTGGGGGCTCAATTTTTGGGCGAAATTTTACATCCGGGGGTTAAAATTAAGCGTTGTTTTGCTGGTGTGCTGACAAAAAAAACCGTCTTTTTAAACCCAAATAAAATTTTTTTTTTTTTTGGGTAGCCAAAATTCACAAGCAAAGGCAATTACAACTGTACTTTTTGTTGTGTGGTGTAGAAAACACCAAATTTTGTAAACCTACTTTTGTGGGGCCCAAAATTTTTTTGGGCGAAATTTTTACTCCGGGGTTTAATTAAGCGTTTTTTTGCGGGTGGCTGACAAAAAAAAAACCGCTTTTTTAAAACGCCAAATTATAATAATTTTTTTGGGCCTAATTCACAAGAAAAGGCAATTTACAACTGTATCTCTTTTTGTGTGGCGAGAAAAACGAAATTGTAACCCTACTATTTGGCGGCTCAATTTTTGCGAATTTCACCCAGGGTTAATTAACGTTGTTTTGCTGGTGTCGACAAAAATAAACCGTCTTTTTCAACGCCAAATATTTATATTTTTTTGGTAGCCAAATTTCACAACAAAGGCTAATTACAACTGTACTCTTTTGTGGGGCGTAAAAAAACACCAATTGTAACACGCACTATTTGTGCCCCAAATTCTTTGGCGAAATTTACACCAGGGTTAATTGGGTTGTTTTGCGGGTGTGCGAAAAAATATACCGTCTTTTTCAACCCAAATATATATATATTTTTTTGGTACCTAATTCACAAGCAAAGGCTAATTACAACGTATTTTTGTTGTGTGGCGTGAAAACACGCAATTGAACACCTACTATTTTGTGCGGCTCAATTCTTTGCGAAATTTTTACATCCGGGGGGTTAATTAAGGTTTTTTGCTGGTGTGCTGACAAAATAAACCGCTTTTTCAACGCCAAAAATATTATTTTTTTGGTACCTAATTCACAAGCAAAGGCTAATTCACGTATCTCTTGTTGTGTGGCGTAAAAAACACGCAATTGTAACACGCTACTATTTTTGGCGGCTCAATTCTTTGGCCCAAATTTTTAACCAGGGGTTAATTAAGCGTTGTTTTGCTGGTGTGCTGACAAAAAAAAAACCTGATTTTAAAACGCCAAAAAAAAATATATTTTTTTGTTAGCCTAATTCACAAAAAAGGGCTAATTAAAAACTTTTCCCTTTTGTTGGGGTTGTAGAAAACACCAATTGAAACACGCACAGTTTGTGCGCCAATTCTTTGGCGCAATTTACACCGGGGGTTAATTAAGCTTTTTTTCTGGTGTGCTGACAAAAATAAACCCGTTTTTTTTCAACGCCAAATAATAAAATTTTTTTTGGGTAGCCAAATTTTCACAAGCAAAGGCTAATTAAACTGTATCTCTTTTTGGGTGGCGTAAAAACACCAATTGTAACCCTACAAAGCACTAGTTTGGGTGGCTAAATTTTCCATTGCGCAATTTACACCGGGGGTTTTAAATTAAGCTTTGTTTTGCGCTGGGGCTGACAAAAAAAACCCGTTTTTTTTAAACACCGAAATAAACATTTTTTTTGTACAAAATTTCACAAGCGAGGTTAAATTAACCTGTTTGTGCTTTACATTTAGAAAAACACACAGTGCTTGAAAACGACACATACAAGTAAATTTTTCCTGGCCTTTTGTGAGCGCTTTTTAAATCCAAGGTTTACCCAAGCTTGTTACGGGGGTTTCATTTGGAGTCAAAAAGGGTGTATATTTAAATACAGATATTTCACAAACAGTGCGTACTTTTTAAACAAACAGAGTCAGACAAAAGGGGTGGGCGGGGCCCTTGCAACTGCGAGGAAAGGGGGCAAAAACATTTCGAAAGGGCCCAGGTCGCGCACAGAAAGGGGGAACGCGCGCAGGGTCACTCGTTGAGGCCACAACTGCCGCGTCATCTAGGGGCCGGGTTTTTGGTTCAAAACCCCAAGGGTTCTTGTTTGGGTTTTTGACTAGGTCACCCTTCCTCCCAGATGAACTGACAACCCCACCAAGAGCTGGGAACCCAGCCCAAAACACTTAGTTGGAAAGGCCGGAGCGGGTCAGCGGCCCTCACCTGCCTCAGCCCGCCCTGCCCATCCCTTTCCCCAGCCAGGATCTAATGGGTCGGGCTCAGCCCACTATTAGCGAGATAAACCAATTTGGGGAGGGCACCCAGCACACGGGGCAGCGAAAAAGGGGGGCCCAATTCCCAGCTTCTTGCAGAGCGGCAAAGTAAGTTTGGGGAGAGTGGCAGGGGAGGTCATGTGGTGAGAGGTCAGCCTCGCTTACCAAACCGGTGAGGGGGGACAAGTGACGATGAAACAAAAATAAATGATGAGCCACCGCACGGGGACCCGGGGTAAAGCAAGGGCTTCATCATCGTCGGAGAAAGGCGTCGCTTGCGCGTCGGCCCGGGGGCGCCCAGCAAGTGGGTTGTGGGGCCGGAGTCACGGGGTACAGCAGTGTGGGGTCGGAGCCAAGGGGGCCCGGGGGTAAAAACCCGCTTCGCGGTCCAAACAGAAGGGCACAGGGCTCAGCGAGGCAGCGGCGGCAGATCACTCAGTGCGGAGCGTTGGGGGAAAAATCAGCTACTCGGCGGGTGGCAGTTCTTTGCAAAACCCCGGGAGGAGCCGAATATGGGTTAGTAAATCTGTGGGCAAAAGTAAACGTGGCCGGGGAGCTAACTTGGCACAAGCCCGCTAAAACACACACTCACCATCCGGGCCGGGGGAGAAACGTGCTCAGATGTGTGGTCCATCCCCCGCTTCAGCAGCACAGCGGCCAGTGGCACCATCCATTTCAGCCAGTAAAGGGCCCACCACCTCTGCAAAAAGGCACTTTTTTCTCTTTGACATCCCTTCCCGGGCCAATGGGTCCGCTCCTCCTACTCATGGCGCCACATCGTTCAAAGCGATTTTAAAGAGACAACAGTATGCGTCCCAAACCCTCCTAAGGTGCACACTGACCGGCTCCTGTCCCAAATTGTTGACTGCGTCCCTCCCTTTTCCAAAAGGTGGACTCTGCACCATTCGAGAACTAATGCTTGGGCCGACCGAGATGGAGATTCCAACCTAATTATTTTTCCAAAAAGGGATACAGCACTTCATAAATAGTAGAAAAAGAAAGGGGTCTCCTTGAGCTATCGGTTTTTTCCAAGGGAACGGCAGCGCGGACTCGGAGCTGAACTACGGGCAGGGCCATACATTCCTTTACGGCCCCGGTGAATGTCTTCCTGCCCCGGGACCCAAAAAACTTGGACAGGAGAGCCGCTTTCTCCCCCACGTTTTCAAAATGCTGCTCCTGCGCCAATGTCCGCCTCCTCCCCTCCACCCCCACACCACTCAGCCTCCACAATACTGCCCCCAACCACATGGTAGGGCACAGCGGTGTCACCCGTTCTAAACCCCCACTGCCCCCGAACAATCACACGGGGGGAAAGCTCCGCGCTTCACAAAAATCGATGTGTGGCCTTTCTCCGCGCCAAATGCAAATCGGAACCCTGTGCGGACAAAGGAGGAACATGGTTCCGGCTGCACCGAGGAGGGATGGTCCCGCGCCCTGCATGGCGCACGGGGTTTAATCTGGTTTTAAAAAGGTTCCCGAAGTCTTCCACCGATCTTTAAACATTCTGAAAATGGCCAGGGAAAATGTGCATGCACTTTACCATTTGTACAAAGCCCCGAACACCCTCCTCGAGTTTTGGGCAGAACGGCCTCCCCCAACACCCTGATATCGATGTTTTCCACCCCTGGAATTCCACCCACAGTTGGACCGCGATGAACAGAAAAGGCCATTAACGATTTTTTGATGATCCAGGGAGACAAAGTACTCCCCTTGTAACTTTGATGTCAGCCAGTGGCAGCCAGCGTGACCCTGCCGTTTTTTGAGGCCATTCGAGGAGGCCACGTTTTTGTCAGTCGCCAGATACGGAGAATAACGCTTTTTACTGCTCAGTCCTGGAAAAAGATTTCGAAAAATCTTCTGGGCAGGGGGCGGAATGTGGGGACACATTCCTGGGCCCCGAGTCCGTGGGGACTGAAAGGAGGGGGAGAGGAGGAGGAGGACATTGGGGGCAAAAACATTTTCTGGTGAAATGAGTGATTTTCTACCCAGGGGCAAGAGAGGAGGACGGGGCAGCTGGGGGGGAGTGGAGGAGATGAGGAAGACGAGGCAGATGACTCCCCAAACACCTGCAGTATACAGTGGAAATGGAGGCAGGGGGCCCCTCGGATCACTTGTCAGATGTCCCGCAGCGCTTATTTGCTTGGGAGGACAGCCAAATCAACCGGCAAGGGGTACTTCTGGCTTCCACCCTATTGGGCCCCGCTACCCCTCCCCAAAAAGGAGCCTTTTTCCCAGCTATTGAGAGGGGAAACAAACTCAATACATAGGGAAACCCCGTAATCAGTTGCCGCTGCCTATGTGCGGCACGTCCCTCCCTGACAAAAGGGCTGACCGGGGGTTCCTCCCCACTATACGCCGCGGGGGCGGGGGGAAAGGGGGGGGGTAGGAGCAGTCCAGCTCCCTCAGCATAACCTAAGTCTGGAGCACTAATGAACATCCTTCACCCGCCAGTAGGGGGGGGCAGTCCCCCACAGCAACAGCACAGCAGGACTGGAGCATTCCCTGAACCCAAAAGGTTTGTGGCCCCACTTTGGGCAGCACTCTGCCACCCCCTTTTGAAGACCCTGGACTACTGGCAGCCAAAAAGGATGTGTGGCCGCAACTTTCCCAGTTTTCAGGGAGAAGCTGTCCTGCCCGCCGTATGTGGCTCAGAGCGGGGGTTTTATGCGGGGGGGCCACGTTACCCCAAGGAAACCCCTTGTCCACGGGGAAAAGTTGAACACTGGGCCCCCCCTTTTCAAGATGAATCAGGCGGGATCGGCCAGGGTTTCCACACACCAATGCCTTTTGGGCGCAGTCTGGGTTCAAACTACCTGCCCCAGCCCCTATTCTAGCCGCCACCCCCGATCCACCATCTGCTGATAGTTTCTCCATTGCCTACCACCCCTTTACCAGGGGCTGGTATTGCCCCCCCCCTCAACACTCTGTCATTTTGCCCCTCTATGTATGCTGCGCTGCTGTTGCTGTTTTCCGTGACACCACACTGTGTCATTGGCCACTCTGCGGCCCGGTACTGTTTTTTCCACCCCCAGAAGTCCTTGTGCCACTCCTCCCATGCGTTGCCCTGTCATCCCCCCACTCTTTCATTGTGCCACTGCCTTACCTCATGCTGCGCCGCCGTGACCTCCGCTCTCAGTCATTGTGCCCCTTGGCCTAATAATATTTTGCCACCTGCAAATTCATTGGCCACCCTGAACCCCATGCTGTTGCTCCTTCATCACCTCCCCTTCTTCATTGTGCCACTGCCCGACCCCATGCTGCTGCCGCCTGACCTCCGCTCTCATCATTGTGCCCCTCTGTGGCCCAATAATATTTTGCCACCTGCAAAGTCATGTGCCACTCTCTGACCTCATCTGTTGCTCCCCGTCCCTCACCTCCACCCTGCTTGGCCCCGCCTACCCATGCTGCTGCCCCCCGTGACCTCCCTCTCAGTCATTGTGCCGCCTGTGGGCCCATACTATTTTTCCACCTGCAAATGTCATTGTGCCACTCTCTCCCCCATCTGCTGCCGCCGTACCTCCCCAAAAGGTGATTGTGCCACTCGTGGCCTAAAATTTTTTTTGGGCCCCCTCCAAATCCATTTTGCCACTGTCTAACCTCATTTCTGCTGCCCCGTGACCCCCACTGTGTGATTGTGCCACTCGTGGGCCAATACTGTTTTTTGGGGGCCCCCCAGAATGTCATTTTGCCACTGCCACCTATGCGCTGCTGCCAGACCTCCACACTGTGTGATTGGCCACCTGTGGCCTAATCTGTTTTGCCCCCCAGAATGTCATTGGCCACTGCCTACCCATGCTGCGTGGCTGCCGCCTCACCTCCACACTCTATCATAATTTTCCACCGCCCTCAGCTTGTTTTTTTCCACTTTCGCTACATGACTTTTTTTAGGGACATTCCCCCTTGAGTTTTTGGGCAGTTTTTTCCCTCAAGTGCCCAGGGGAAATTTTTTTATGAAGCGATTTTAAGACGCGGCAGTCATGTGCGGCAACTAAAACACAACATTGTATGAAGACCAAACCAAGCCCCCTGCATTTAAAAGCAGGGCACAACGTTCTACGCACCCTGCGGGCTCGGGCACCGGGAAAAAATACTGTTTTTTAAGTATTCGTGCCGAAGTAATTCGGACCAAACGAATTTTTGTCGAAAATTTCGGCGAAGTGACCGAACCCGAATTTTTGAAAAATTTCGGCCATCTCTAATGGGGACCCATCATCAGAATCAAAAAACATTGCACACAGCATTTATCAATCCGGTGAGTTGATAGATCGGGGCAACGGCAACATTTAGAAAATAAATTATAAATAAATAAACTCTTCTCCCATTTTTTTTTTCTTTTTTTAATAGATCAGTGCCTGCGCACACCTAAGGTATTGAGCCTCTAAAGCTCTTCTGAAAATGGCAGTCTGATTGAATGGTGCTATCTATTTCTGTTGTGCTGGTTGTTTGTCCTGCCCCTAGTTTTTATCTTTTTGTGTCAAATGAAATATCTTGTTTTTTGTCTCTAGATTTTGGAATTTTTGTGAATTATAGATCTGGTGTTTATCTATTTTCTGTTCGTCCCCGTCTGGGACTCACTGGGACCTTAAGCCACTTTCTGTCTAAAAGTCCGTTTTAACTTAGAGACATATTTGAGGGAAAAGTTTTGGGTGAATGTATAAATTTTTTTTCTTCCAGGCGCCATTTTTTTTGCGCACAATACTAGCTACAAAGCGACACATCAGGCTCAGGTAAACCACTTTTAAAATATGAAGTACTGGAAGGGGTGCTGGCTGCAACGCATCTAACTTGCATCTGGGGTGGCTACAGATTACCAGACATATTAACGTGAACCCTTAGACCAGTGTTACTCAACTCCAGTCCTCGAGACCCACCAACAGGTCATGTTTTCAGGATCTCCCACAGAAAGCACTGACAATAATTATATCACCTGTGTCAGGGTCTCCAACAGAATGCATGGACAATAATTATATCACCCGTGCAATACTAATTACATCAGCTGTTCAATACTGGGGAAAACCCTGAAACTTGACCTTTTGGGGGGTTTTGAGGACGGGAGTTGAGAAACACTCCCCTTAGAATGAGGGCCTCAGTTTGAAAACTGTCAGTTAAAATTTTCTTTGTTGCCCATAGCAACCAATCAGTGCTCCCATTTCATTTCATTTAGTGCTATGATAAAATGGGGAGGCTCTGATTGGTTGCTATGGGCGAAAAGGAAAGTCTTACACCTAGACAGTTTTCATACATGAGGCCCTAAATGTATTCTGCAAAATTACAGAGATATTATGAGTCCTTATGTAGACAGATATGAGACACAAACTAGTGTTTCCTTTGGAAGATACATTACTGCTTCATGGAAGTAGAAAATAATCTGAAAATTGGTCTTAACAATTGCCATTTACCTTGCCCAATATGTGAATAGGTGGAAATTATTTGAGCCACATTTACAAGATTTATAGTAGTAAGTTACAAGATTTATAGTAGTATATCTTACAAGATCTTTAAGCCTAGTACAGTGGGCGTCTCTGTATTTAAAGTGCACTAGAGTGTAATACAGCTCATGAATGAGCATTTAGCTGGATGAGCAAATTGTGAATTAAGAGAAAAATAAAATATACTTATTATAATTCATGTAGCAGAGGAAGTCACAGTGCTAAAAACCAAATCTGTCACAGATATTTTTAATGAAAGCTTTACACTTGTGCTTTTTAAGTTGATGTTATACAGTATAATGAACTACAACAGACAAACAAGCAGCTTGGATGATCCATATTTATTTGAATTATTTTATAATTACCAGATTGCAATATTCCCTAAAAGGTCCTCCTAATACAATGTGTCCTTTAAGATAATGGAGCTTTCTTATGTGGCAGAGGAGCCTTTGACCCATGAAACAACATTTATCGATGTTCTCCTGCCTTTGGCAGGCTATAACAGGCAATCGTGTTGCGTGGAGAAGAGAGGCAATTAGGGTGGCACAATGGACCAAGCCGTCTCACTAGTATGTGGTCCCCCATTTTCTATGTTTTTTCTGTACATCTTAATGGTTAAATGGTTGGAATCTGAGCTTCCTCCAATTATGGCTAGCTTTATCTAACAGCTGACATCTGCTCCATACCCTCTGTAACGGCAGCGGAGTGGATCCGCGGCCACCGCAGCAAAAGTTAACCAACACCAGGGGCGGAGTCAATTGAACCCCCCTTTTTCACCCGGCCCCCCGCAAAGCAAAGGATTGCTGGGCGGGCCTACCCGTCGCTTCCACTGACGAGACTTGCTTGCGGTGGCAGCCAAGGGTGAGCGTGGTACAGAATCGTAAGGCGTAGACATAGTCAGGGACAGGCTGTAAGTTCGGGGCAGGTGGCAGAGGTTCGTGGTCAAGAGACGTAGCAAGAGGGTCAGAACACAGTAGATAATAGGACGCACTTCAGAACACTTTCTCTAAATGCTAGGGTCACAATAGATCCGGCGCGGAAGTGCCAGGGCGGTAACCTTATATAGGACCAGCGGCCGGCAATAAACCAATTACCGGCGCGCTGGCCCTTTAAATCTCAAAGAACTGCCGAGCACGCACACAAGGGGACGCTCACACGCATGGCAGCCGGCAGTGAGCCGCATGGGGACAGGACCATGGTTAGGTAAGTCCTGGCTCTTGGGGAAGCGAGTGCGCTCGCGGCCCGACATGCGGACCGTGGCGCCACTTGTTCCCGGAGTGGGGGGGCATGGACGGGACACGGGTGTGCCCGCAGCCCGACCCACGGCTGCGGGACCACCCGTGATATCCTTTTAACACTGCTGCCGTGTAAATTTATGTGGCTAGTAAATAGAAAAATTATAGTTCTTAGAAGGCAGGGAGAAAAAAATTCGTTAAAGCTAATTGCAATTTGTTTTCCATTCCACCAGATAAATATTTTTTTTTCTATACATTATATAACACATTAAATTATGCCATTAAAATTATAACTTGGCTATCATATAGCGGTGTGACATTAAACTAGTTATAGGTCTTTAAAGGTAGGGATAAAAAAATAATTAAAATGTTGTTGCCCAAAATGGCTATGTCGGTAATGGGTTGAGACAAACTTTTACATTCATGCTTTAATAATGATAATCTTTATTTATATGGCACCAACATATTCCGCAGCACTTTAAAGAATATAAAAGTACAGACAAAACCAAACATTAGATACAGTGGGTATGGAAAGTATTCAGACTCCTTTACATTTTTCACTCTTTGTTTCATTGCAGCCATTTGGTAAGATCCAAAAAGTTCATTTTTTTGCACATTAATGTACACTCTGCACCCCACCTTGAAAGAAAAAAAAAATTAGATATTTTTGCAAATTTATTAAACAAGAAAAACTGAAATATCACATGGTCATAAGTTTTTAGACCCTTTGATGTAACACTCATATTTAACTCGCATGCTGGGTATTTCCTTCTATCTTTTTCAGGGGTTTCTACCCTTCATTGGAGCCCAGCTGTTTTTAAATTTAAAACTGATTGCACTTGATTAGAAAGGCCACACTGTCCTTATAAGCCCTAAACCTCAAGTGCCTGTTAAACAAAAGGGAGAATCATGAGGCTAAAAAAACTCCCAAGGGCTCAGAGACAGAATTGTGGAAACACAGATCTGACCAAGGGTTACAAAAGAATGGTGCAGCACCAAGGTTCCTAAGAGCCAGGGGCCTCCAAATCCTAAAATGGAAGAGTTTGGGACGACCAAACCTCTTCTTCGACCTGGCCGCCAAGCCAAATAAAAAAAGTGGGAGAAAAGGGTAAAGAAGAACCCCAAAATCACGTGCTGAGCTCCAGAGATCCCATATGAGATGGGAGAAAGTTCCACAAAGTCAACTATAAACTGCAGCCCCCACCATCGGGCTTTATGGCAGAGTGTGCCGACAAAAGTCTCGTCAGTCAAGACATAAAAAGCCCACATACAATTTGAAAAAAAACATGGGGACTCAGAGACTATGAGAAAAAAATTTTCTCTGGCTGATGAATGAAAATTGAATTTTTTTGGTTTTAATTTTAAAAAAGGTAAGTGGGGAAAAAAACCAGCACTGCTCACACCTCCCAAAACAACCCCAACAGTGAAACATGGTGGTGGCAGCATCAGCATGGAGGTTTTTTTCATCTGCGGGAAGGACACTATTGCAATTCAAGGAAAGATAAAGGGGAAAGATCAGACACAATGTATGAGGACCCTGCTCACAAGAGCTTACAATCTATTAAGGTGTAAGGGTGAGATGAAAGGTGAGAAGTGCCTGGTTTACAGCCATATTTGTTGACATCCATACAGCTTTCATTACTATCTAAAGTGTTTATTATAACAGTTATCCTTTGTTTCATGAAAAGAAAATAAAGCTTCCACCCATCCACTCTTGTTCATCAGTAAATAATTAGAAAATCTAATTTACCTTCCTTCTCATAGCCTGCCACTTTTCCATGATGTTCCAGGAATTCATGCTGAAAGATGGAGAGATTTATAACCATTACTGAGGTCTCAATAGCTTTCTGCATAGTGCTTGATGAGTGCTACAGATGAACCACAATGTGCTAGAACTTTTACTATGTAAGTACTGGAGTTAATAAGATCAGTTGTCTATGTGACTAATCTCATAAACTCATTTTTAACAACATCAGATGATTTGAAATATCCTTTAAAATTTTAAAACCTTTAAATGTGCCCATTTGGGTTAAAGGGACACATTTAAAAAAGCCAGTGCAAAGTACTGTTCATGAAATAATGCACATGTACTGTAAACATAACACCTGTGCCCGTGGTTGCCAAAAGTCATTTCAGGGCCCCATACAGCCAATGCACATAGGCCCCTTGCTATTTACACGGTTCCTATCTTGCACGGGTTCGGACTGGCCCACATCGTAGCAGGGAAAAACCCTGGTGGGTTCCTGGGCATGGTGAGCCCTTGGGATTAGCAGGCCTAGGGCTGCTTTTTAAGGAGAGGCAGAAAAAGAAAGACAGAGTGCAAGAGTCATGTGTAGTATCAGCAGTCATGTACAGTAGCTGTAGGGTGGGCCCCAAAAATCAACTCCACTGGTGGGCCCCAAGAATAAATTTAACTAGTAGACACCAAAAATTAACTCCACTGATGCACTGATGGGTCCCAAGAATTAATTTAACTGGTAGCAACTGAGAAGTAACTCCACTGGTCAGTTCCAAAAACCAGCTTCACTCTTAGCCACCAAAAACACTGTTGGGCCCAAAGAAACAACTCCTTTGGTGGACCCTAAGGCCATATTCACACGGCTTAAAATGGGCCGTATTTCAGTCCGTAATTACGCACCGGAGTGTGCAAATTACGGGCTAAAAACGTCCGAGTCAATACGGTAAGCCACAGTACTCAGAGACCTATGGATTACGACTCCTCGCCCTGCTCGGCGAATACGCCGAAGGGGGGAGATAAGTGACATGTGAATTACCAGCGACGTATACGCGCTGCTGGTAATACAAGTCTATGGGCCGGCGCGGGGTGCCCCCCCCCCCCCGCCCCCGCCCCCATCCGCCCCCGGCCACACGGCGTAATTGCAGGTCGTAATTACGTCCCGCAGTTAAGCCATGGGAACATAGCCTAAGAATCAGTTTCACTGGTAGGCCCCAAAAATCAACCCAACTAGTGGATCCCAAAAATAACTTCACTAGTAGCTGCCAAGAATCAACTCAACTGGTGGCCCCATGCATCCTAGTCCAACACTGATCTTGTACCATATCAGCAGGCCCCTTTTTTTTAAAGAAAATTTGATCAAAGAGTAGAGGAGTACTAAAATAGAGTTTTTCAGGTTTCTATCAGGGTTCCATCTTTGGCAGTAAACCTTAGTTTACCATATTATTCTGGGAAAAATACTTAATTAAAATTACTGTCACTTAACTAGTAGATAGCAAATAAAAAAATTAATGAATGCTACGTTTTGGGCAACAGGTAAAAAAAAAGGCGCTTCCATGCCAGTTTTGAGGCACATTAAATGAGTACATAGTGCGCCTGAATGAAAGAACCTGTCTGACGTGTGGTATACCTTGCACAGTATAATTGATGCGCCTAATCTAGGCACATAGCATAATTTATGCGCATAACATATCATTGCTAGCATATTTGATGCGTCTGCTTTAGGCACATTCAAATGTGTCGTGCCTGGCATATAAGGGGCTTAGATTTGGGGTACTACAGTTCATTGATAAAGCGAACAGGGCGTCAACAGTTTTTTTGATGCAAAATACACACAAAAAATGGCGCAGCCCTATTGCGACATGTCACACTTAATCTTTAATTCTTTATTTCCTTATTTCTGGATTGAAAAGATGATTCAGATTGTTAGACTGAAGTTTTAAGAACACTTGTACTATTAGTAAACGGATTATTCAGACATTAGCACAGGGGCCAAAGATCCAAAGCCATAGTAGCACTACCCTCGTTTGGAAGTGTGGCTGCAAGAACTACAGTGTGTTTGAAAAAATCATTAATTGCTTAATCCTACTAATTATACTTTAGTATTATACTCTTCTTAATTATTAAGTTAATCACATGACCCCCTACAATCCCTGCTGTGTGGATTACAAGTAACTTTTCATACATTTCTATGATACTTGACTTATGAGTTTTTTATTTACATTATTGTTCATGTTACGAAACTTTTAAATTTGGGGGCTGAAATTTTTCTGGGAGTGTTTTTAAGAATGCTGCCAATATTAGCTCTGAAAATGGAAAAACATGTTTTAGCCCATTCTGGTAGCATTCCCAGTGTGATATCACTGCCAGTCTGATGTCACTTGTAGTTACCATAACATAAGTAACCATAAGTTATGGTAAGTGATGTTGGACCTTGAACTGGAACTGACACTGCACTGGGAGCGGTGTTGGTGAAAGAGCCCCGTGGAACAGTAAGTTAACCTATAAAAAATAGTAAACCTTAATTCTAACATAGGGTTAAGGTAATTTTTTTTCCTTTGATTCACTTTGGGGTGACCTGAATCATGCAAGTACTTTTTTGACAGCAATCTCTTTTGGGGGTCAGGCATGATTCTTAAACTAAGCCTAAAAATACAGTGATCCCTTAACAGACAATATTAAATAGATCCAGGATGACCAGTGTATGTTGAAAGCACAGCATTTTTTATGCTTATTTTGGGGCGTATTGTGCACCCCAAATAAGCATTAAAAATACCTGTAGAACACTTCCCATTCACTACGATATAAGATTTGACGCGATTTTACTCAAGTATTTTTATTACTAAATACTGAAGTGTAGAGGCAGAGAAATCCACCTCGGGCAGTCCACTTTGTTTCTTCACTGAAATTCCATGCTTGCAAGCAAAATTTTCAATGAGGAAACAACACGTTTTCAACACGAAAATACTTCATGTTAACATTCCCTTAGTCTATGGAAGACTTATAGTTGGTTCCGAAGCCTTAAAATGTCGGCCCGGTAGTGATTGACACTGCATCAGCACATTTATCATTCAAAACTTCTGACATGTCATCAATACATGTCTAAAAAAGCTTTTTAAAAGTTCAGACCTCTGACACAACTGTCTTAATTAATATGACTCATAGTGTTTCAACTATACCACTGAACACAAACTATTTTGAGGAATAGTCATGAATTTTCCTGAATAGTTGTGTGACCCTTTGGCCATCCAGAAAGGCAGAGGCATAACTTAAAGCTGCAATGCCCCACTACAAAATCTGTACTGGGGCTCCACATATCATGTATTATTTGTAATACTGGTGTAATACTAGTTAGTTTACAAAGGGGCCTCAGATTGCCGACAAGCACCAGGGCTTAGGTATGACTGCCGCCTCTGTACATCCTATTGTTATGCCCCTGCAGAAAGGATTACTGACTTCTATATTGCTAAAGACTGATTGAAGAACTTATAGTACAATAAGGGTGCATTTACATGGTAAAGACCAAATACCATCCGGAAATGTCGACCGATATTTTGTCTTTTTTTTGGCACGCAGGGGGACGGCTTTTGTCCGCAGTTTGCGGATTCAAGCCGTCCCCCTTCGCACCCACATGTTCATGTTCCGCCCAAAAACATGTTCTAAATTTTTCAGACCACCGGCGGTGTAAAAAAACGTCCAACAGAAAATCCGTGCATTGAGGACTGCTGCATGGATTTTCCATTGAAGTCTAAGGGGAGCGTTGCTTGTTGGTTTTCAGGCGGTGCCGTGGGGACAAGCCCTAAAAGAAGTACAGATTTCTTAAATTGTTAATAAATTCTAATAATGTATAAATATTGTAAGTACTCACTTTAGCTAGGACGCATCTTGGACTGTCCTGGTGTTCACGTATAACTCTCGGGATTGTCGTCCTTTTGTAAGGTGGTTAAGTCACTCCAACACAATATATTTCCAAAAATGCCCTTAGCCAGCTTTATTCTTTAGGCACAGGATAAAGTACAGGTACAAACCAACCATATAAAGAAAACCTATATAATCTGGCCACTAACCCAACACATAGGGAGACATGTATGATCAGTTTTTCACCCTTTCCTGGTTTAAAATGCGCCTAAGTGAGCAGTCTACGATGTCTAATGTGCCTAATGAATGTGTTAGGCGCATTGTTCGTAAGACTCAACACTTTTTAATGCACCTAACATGAGGGGGCGTTTTGGGGACATTCTGGGGGCATGTTGCACCACACGTAATATTAGACACATATATGAATGTGGTTCGGCAAAACTAGGCGCATTACTGCTCGAACAGGCAGACCTATGTCAATGTGGTCTACATGAGCCTGAAGAGTCAAAGTGAAGCTAGATTTGCTGTTAGGGAAAACAATGTCCCTCATTTCTTTTCTTTTAATTTTCTTTTACTTCCAGCCTATATATAGCCTTTATACCTGTTAGGCACATTACTAATGCGCCTAAGTTCCATAATGTGAGGGGCGTCGGACTTTAGACCTAATTTATAATCACACAAAAAACACTTTCATACATTCAGGCACATTATACACTGAAAACGAGACTCAACATTTCACTTCAAAGCGCTTTCCTTCATACATGTCTCCCATAGAGTTTCCCTCTACTACCAGTGGTCTATGCTTACCGCACAGCCTTACCAACCCAGAGTCCTTACCAGACTTCCCTATGGGTGTAATCAGAGTTTTCTCCTCAGCTCTGCTGTCTCTCCCAATTCCACGTAGCCAACCACCTGCTTGCTGTAGCACCAGGCTTTTGCAGACCTGGTAAAACCTGGACAAGGAACATGGGATTAACCTCCCACTCACAATACAGCCGTTCTGGGAAAGTCAGCTCATAATAGCTGCATAGCAGCCATTCTAGACACAGGTGTCAGCAACCTATTGATACTGACCCACAATCGTTGGCATCCCCCACTGAGACCAGGACCTTGGTGGCACGTCCCTAGCAGGTGACCTGCTGTACTCCACCTAGTGACAGAGATCTGCGGCCGTCTAAGATCACTCTGTCTGACCAAATATGTAATAAATATATCATTTTCATTTTTGTGTCTTTTTCTTATTCTACTGGCCACTAGAGCAGACACAATGAGCTATTTCCCTTTTATGGACATCAGTTGTCAGCTTTAATCAGCAAAGGGTGGGGAATTTAATGACAGTTCATAAAGCAGAGCAATACCAGACACTGCCCACAGGAAGGATGGGCACCGTTTTATGAAGAAAAATAAAATACAGGACTTTCTTTCTAGTTTCTTTCTTTCTAGTCGTTTTGTTTCATACAATTCTCAGGTACATAAACTATAATACAGGTCTGGTTCTAAAACTTTTCCGGCAGCACAGCTACTGTAATTTATTATATGTTATACAGTATTACTGCAGAAAATGTATTTATGCATGCATTATTCAATAGCAAGCTCCTGCTTTGTCTGCCTGTCTCGATCAGGACTTTTCGGCTTTGGTGAATAAAGGTGCTGCCCTGAAGCATTTTATTCAAATGCATAAACAGAAAGTGATTTTGAAATGCAAAATAGGAAGATGAAACAATGTGAGATAGAAGATGAAACATGACAAGGTAGAATGGAGAGAACTGTAATATAGGTGTCAGAACAATGCAGTGTAATCAAGAATGCACAGGGCATAAAAATGACTACAGCAGAAAAAAAGACTGTTACCTATGCTTACAGGAAAACATAGCTGAAAATCTAAAAAGTTATCTATGCTTCCACAGAGAGTCAGGAAGCAGGCTAAGGCATAAAAAGGTGTTAATGGTTAAAGATACACACATGACCTTGGGTTATATCTGTGATTGCAGCTCAACATCATTGAGGTAAATGGGCCAAGCTGCAATTCACACAAATTGTATATTAGGTGTCACTACAGTTACAAAGAAGCCTTTTTTTCTAAGCCTGAACAACCCTCTTACTCAGGGGTGTAACTAGAAAAGCCTGGGCCCCATAGCAAACTTTTGAATGGGGCCCTCCTCCTCTCCCCCGCCTCCCCGACTACAAACATTTACCAGGACATGTAGTCAGGGCCGGGACGACGGGTAGGCAGATATAGGCGATCACCTAGGACACCTACCTCTGCCTGTCTCTAAGGGGCACAGGCAGGGGCCCCGAACCTCGCCGGCTTCAGGCCACTGCCATGGGCCTGAAGTGCCGGCGGTCTCTGTATGTGCGTCCGCTGGACGCACATACAGCTGAGGGCTTCTGCGGAGCAGAGAGCTAGCGCTCCGCAGACAGTGTCAGACCTGCGCCGGGTCCTCATAGCGCTGAGGACCCGCCGCGGCCCGGTGCTGCTCAGCGGTGCGATGAAGTGACGCTGTCATAGGCTGTGCGCCCGAGGAGCTGCCGGAGGAGCGTCCCTGAAGAGGAGCGCGCAGCCGGGAAGCAGGTAAGGTGAGTATAAATGTTGTTATTTTTAATTGCCTGTGTGCCCCCTATATCTATATATGTCTGCCTGTGTGCCCCCTATATCTATATATACTGCCTGTGTGCCCCATATATCTATATATGCCGGCCTGTGTGCCCCCTATATCTATATATACCTTTTCCCAGCTGTGTGGCCCCTATATCCTGCCTGTGTGACCCCTTAATATCTGTTAATATATATGACTGTGTGCCCCTATATCTATATATACTGCCTGTGTGCCCCCTATATCTATATATGCCTGCCTGTGTGCCCCCTATATCTATATATACTGCCTGTGTGCCCCCTATATCTATATATGCCTGCCTGTGTGCCCCCTATATCTATATATGCCTGCCTGTGTGCCCCTATATCTATATATACTGCCTGTGTGCCCCGATATCTATATATGCCTGCCTGTGTGCCCCCAATATCTATATACACTGCATGTGTGCCCCGTATATCTATATATGCCTGTCTGTGTGCCCCCTATATCTATATATACTGCCTGTGTGCCCCCTATATCTATATATGTCTGCCTGTGTACCCCCTGTATCTATATATGCCTGCCTGTGTGCCCCCTATATCTATATATACTGCCTGTGTGCCCCCTATATATATATATATATGTCTGCCTATGTGCCCCTATATACCTGCCTGTGTGCCCCCTATATCTATATATGCCTGCCTGTGTGCCCCTATATACCTGCCTGTGTGCCCCTCTATACCTGCCTGTGTGTCCCTATATCTGTATACCTGCCTGAGTGACCCTATATTTATATACCTGCCTGAGTGACCCTATATTTATATATCTGCTTGTCTAAGGGTACAATATCTATATACCTGCTTGACTGAGAGGGCATATCTATATACCTTCCTAATGATGGGGACCTATATATACACCTGCCTAATTGAGGGGACATATATACCGGTCTAAATGCAGGGACCTATATAGCTTCCTATCTGAGGGGACGTATATACCTGTCTAACTGAGGGGACTTATATACCTATAAGTAAGGAGTTGCTGGAAATGTGAGGATTCTAAGATATTTGTGTCCAATGTTGCAGGGACGAGTATTGGCCGGGAGAACTCAACATGAAGGTGTTAACTGGATGGAGCAGAAAAGGGAAAGTGAACGACTCCGATCAGAAAAGACGTCTCATGTGAGTCACTAAATGTAACTTCAGTGTAATCACTTTTCTGAGCATCTACATACAACTGGTATCTACCACTATATGGTCACTGTATGGCGGTGGTATATGTTTTCAGAGCCTGTGTACAGCTGATAGTCACATGTGGTGGTTGTGTTTGATCAGGGTCTGGCAGGATTATTTGATCCTTAAGTAGTAATAGCTTTGGGTCTTGGTTTTGTAGGAGTGTTTTTTAGTTACAATCATTCGTCTGGTAGATTTGCTCCATGTATAGGTGTATTATTTAGTGACTGTTATTTAGGGGTATTACACTGTCATATGTAGGTGAGCACTTTTGTGCAGAAAATTAGTGACAGGAACCAAAGTTTTTTCTATGTAACAATACATCCGCAGTTCACAATGTGGCGTGAAAAATACAGTTAGGACCCTAGCAATGCCCCTGGGCGCAGGTATGACTGGTAAGAAGTTACTAAGTGGGAGAGAGTAACTGGTACAGGGGACAGACTGGTGCAGGGGGGAGAGAGTAACTGGTGCAGGGGGGTAGAGTGGGGCAGGGGAGAGAGGGCCTGGTGCAGGGGGAAAGCGAGTGGGCCTGGCACAGGGGCGAGAGGAATTAGGGGGGGGTGCCATTTTTTTGGGAGCGAGGGGGGGGGGGGGGCGCCGGCAGGTAGTTCCTAGATAATACACGGGGCAAGTACATCCCCATAGATATCATCATCCTGCTGCTACCATAAAGATTGACTCTACCAAGTCCAACATGACCATAAGGACCTGATTATACCGCCAGAAAACGACCACAAATTACCACCACATAATGACTGGATAATAGCCCTATACTATCACTGAATAAATTGATCAGAATGCAAAAACCAATATTACTGTATATATGATATTAGTCGTAGTTATGTGTAACGGGGTTTTGCAGACTGTATATTACCAACCCCTTTGTCGACCTTTTAGTGGTAAATACGAGTACACGGGGCCTGCAGACTGATATTACCCCCTTTTACAGAACCACATATTTGTAGTACCAGTTTAGACAGACTCGCAGAATATTCAGACTTTTTAAGTGATTACGTGCAGTTACATCTTGTGACTCAGGTGACGTTTCTTGGTGGTCGTTGATTTCCCCTTTTTTTTTCTGCATTCGTCCAACGCCATGATGACTTCCCTGGCCCCCATTCCCCCCCGCAGATTAGGACAAAATATCTTAAATCCTTTTTTCTACATCACCTATGTGTAATGGGCCCGGAGTAGGAATTGGTCCAGGTAGTAGCGTAGTTAGACGGGTTTCCCAGTTAGGTAGAAGGCTACAGGTAAGTAATTGGTCCTAAGTAGGCACTAGTAGGGAGGTCAGGGAGGTAGGTAAATGGGATATTGGCCCCAGGCGGAAGGTGGGCCAAATGTTGGTTTTAGGTGAAACCAGGGAGCTAGGTAGATGGTAAGGTGGGCCCCCATAAGGGAGACATGGTTTTTGGGAGCTACAGGGGCCCAAAAAAAAAGGGGAAGGCAGGGTTTTTAGAGTATAGGGCCCCAATAGACGCAGGCAGGGTTTTGGGGCTATGGGCCCCAAAATAGACAGGCAGGGTTTTTGGTAGAGTAAGGCCCCCCTATAGGGAGGTAGGTTTAGGTTTGGTATAGGTGCTAGTTTGGGCAGTCCATGCATCTTTTCCTCTCAAAAGAGCCAATCACCCCAAGGGCAAAAGCTGGCCGCGGTTTGTGTTTACGTATAATTAATGTGTGCCCGCAGCCCCTTTCCGTGGACCCAGGTTTTCATAGTTTTTTTTAGAAATGTTTTTTGTGTGCAGAAACATAGTTATATTGGTGTACATTTATTTTAACGATATGGGGGGAAGGGGGGGTTCCCTTTTGGGTTTCTGTCCCCGCCCACTCTCAAGGCTGTCAAAAGAAGGGCAGCTTGCAGGTTGGGTGTGTTTTTTTATTTTTTTCTCTTGAATAATGGAGGTCGGTTGACCCAGTGGGAGAGGCCTGTTTTGGCTCGATTGAGGGTTAAAGTTAGCATAGGACTGCCCTATCTGAGATCACGTTGAAAGTGTGGGCAGCTTAAACTTCTTTTGATCAAAAATATGCAAAACGAGAATCTCGGGGTTTTTTCATGGGTGATAGATGCTTAAATGCTTCTTTAGGGATTTCCAGTAGTGTATTGCCCTTTTTGCAGTAGTGTGCCGCTGGCGGCGGTCTGTGTGTGTGTTAAATGTTTTAATTACATGTGTGCCCCCGCCCTGCCAGTGGCATCCAGGTTTGCATACGTTTTTCAGAATGTTTTCGTGTGCAGAAACATACGTTATACTTGGTTGTACATTGATTTTAACCTATATGGGAGGAAGGGATCCTTCATTTTGGGTTTCTGTACCCGCCCACTCTCACAGGCTGTCATAAGAAGGGCAGCTTGCAGGTTGGGTGTGTTTTTTATTTTTTCTCTCTGAATAATGGAGGTCGGTTGACCCCGTGAGGGCCCTATTGGCCGATTGGGAGAAAGGTAAAAAGGATACTTTAAAGGGGGGGAAATTTTAACTTTTTTTTGAAAAATTGGCAAGTTAATTTTTTCAAATAGGAAGGGAAATTAGGGGGGCCTATGGGGAAGTATAGGGCCCCATATAGGTAGGCAGGGAAGGTTAGGTATAGGCCAATATGGGCAGGAAGGGGGGTCTAAAAACTATAGGGCCATTATAGCAGGAGAAGGGTCTGAACTAAGGGGCCATATATATCAGGCGGGAAGGGGTCAGGTTGGCATATGGGGTCAGCAAAGGGGCCCCTATATAAAAGGGCTGATCCTATAGGGCCTAAAAAAGGCAGGCAGGAAGGTGGGCATAGGGGCCATATATAGACAGGCAGGCAGGGTACAGGTAGCTATAGGGGCCATATATAGTCATGCATAGCTTAGTCAGGCTAGATTAATGTTACAAAAATAAAAAATAACTTACTCACCTGTTCCACGTTCCCTCGATACGACCAGCTCAGCTCCCGGCAAGAATTTGCTCGGCTCAGCCTCCGGCAAGAATGTGCTCGATATGATGTCATGAAAAAAATTTGAGATTCTTAGTTCACATGTTTTTGATCAAAAAAATGTTTAAGCCACCCATGAACTTACAAACGTGATCTCAGGTCAGGGGTCCACGCTATCTTTCCCTCTAATGAGCCAAATTCAGCCTTCATTGGGTAAACCGACCTCCATTACCAAGAGAAAGAAAAAAAAAAACACACCAACCTTGAAAGCTGCACTCATATAACCCCTTTAAAAGGGGGCGGGTGCAAAAAACCAAAAGGGGCATCCCTTTCCCTCCCTAATAGATTAAAGAAATTGCCAAGTACAACGTATAGTTCTGCACAAAAAAAACATTTTGAAAAAACTCAATGTGAACCGGGGTGCAACGGGCATTTTGCGGCATATAATTTACACACGCCCACCATTACCATGGCACCCCCACTGCAAAAAGGGCAAAATACATGGCACCCCTTCCTCCCTAATAAAAATTAAAAAGAAATATATGCCAAAATCAAATTATAGTTCTGCAAAAAAAAAATTTTTTAGGGGCTGAATTTGGCTCTTTGAGAGGATAGATAGCTAGGACCCCCCACCTGAGTCCGTTGTAAGTTGGGGTGGCTTCTTTTTTGACAAAAAATTTGAACAAAGAATCTCAAATTTTTTTTCATGTATGATAGTAGCATAAAGCTCCTTTGGGATACCCATGTATTTTTGCCCTTTTTTCAGGGGTGTGCACGGTAAGGTGTGCGTGTGTAATTTATATGCCGAAACCCCTGGGGTGGCACCCAGGTTCACTTTGATTTTTTTCAAAATGTTTTTTTGTAAAAGACTTATTTGTACTTGGCTTTTAAATTGTTTAATTTATAGGGGGGGGAAGGGATGCCTCCTTTTTGGTTTTCTGCACCCCCCCCCACTTTCAAGGCTTTTATATATGCGCTTGCAAGGTTGGGGTTTTTTTTTTTTTTCTTTTCTCTGATAATGGGGTGGGTTGACCCAATGAGGGGCCCCTGAATTTGGCTTTATTAAAGGGGTAAAGATAGCGTAGGATCACCCCCCCCGAGATCACTTTGTAAGTTCGGGGGTGGCTTAAACATTTTTTGAAAAAAAAACTGTAAACCCAAGAATCTCAAATTTTTTTTCAGTATGATAGATAGCAAAAAAGCTTTTTTAGGATTTCCATTATTTTTTCCCCGATATGACCCATCGCCCCACCCACATCAGCACGGGGGCCCGGCGCCTGCTAGGTTTTAAGGGGGTTTGCCACATCAAATTTTTAACCCCTGTATCCGTCTTCAGCTCTGTGTGCTCATAAAGTTCGTGTGTGATTTGTTTGAATTGTATCATGTGACCCGGGCAAGATGATATCACCAGTAGGAGGGGATTACGTTGGACTATGATGGGGTCAATAGTCATATCGGCAATTATAATAAAATACTGAAGTGATAATAGATTTCCCCCATGCCTTAAAGTTATGGGGGAAAACCCCTTATTTTTACCCCAAACGGGGGATGGAGAAGCTAAAATTAACACCAACACAAACTGTATACGTGTACATCTTAGGCAAGACAATTATTTTTATAAAAGCCAAGAAAAAAAAATCCAGACCATTCACTATCCTGTCTTTATTAAAAAACCCCCTGACCCTTAAACCTGCATGACCCACAAATTAAAAGTGCCAGAAGGGATATGATTTGAACCAATTTTACTTGAAATGGACATTGAATATCCCTGTCCTGGGAAAGCGCATGGGACCCAAACCCATGACCCCAGTTTTTAAAAAAAGCCGAAAAAGGAGTCTTTCAACCACCATTTTAGTTGAACTGGACATTAATATATCTGCCTGTACCGCAGTATGACCTTTTTTTCCTGTTGACCAAGATTAAAAAGTGCTGGGAAAAAGGAGTCTTTCAACACCATTTTAGTTTGAACTGGAATTGACATACCTGTCCCGGGCCCCAGTTGACCCTTAAACCTGTCTGACCCCCCCCCAAAATTTTAAAAAGTGCCCGGAAAAGGAGTCTTTTAAACCCCATTTTAGTTGAACTGGACATTGCTATACCCGTCCCGGGCCACGCATGGCCCCCAAAACCGATGACCCCCCCCATTTTAAAAAGTGCGGAAAAAAGGAAATCTTTCAACCACCCCTTTTAGTTTCACTGACATTGACTATCCCGTCCTGGGCCGCAGTAGACCCTAAAAAACCTGGGTTTTACCCCAAATTAAAATGCCGGGAAAAGGAGTCTTTGAACCCCTTTTAGTTGAACTGGACAAGACTAACCTGTCCTGGGCCACAGATTTTACCCCTAAAAACCCTGTTAGTATAAAATTTTGGGAATGACATTTGTTTTCAGAATTTTTTTAGGGGGAATTTTATTTTATGTTTTAAATTATTCCATTTTGCTTTTTTTTTTAAGTGTGATAAAAAAACAAAACAAACCCCCCCCCTGCAGTTTTTAAAGGTATTTTTTACACGTGTAAGGTTTTAAATTGTCCCAACCCCTAAGTAATACAAATGTCCTAATATCCCCAAAACCCTTTTTAGTTGAGAGAAACCCTTTGCCCTCCTGGCTTTGAGGGGTGATTCAGAAAATCAATTTAATGGTTTTTATTTTTCCTCCAAATCCTTCTTCATTTTATTTGGGACAAGGCCCCTGGAGATCAAATGATCACCCTAGGATCCAGCCACAGAAAAATTTTAAGCCTAAAAAGTGCAATTTTGTCCCGCCCCCGGAGCCTTTTTTACACTCTTAACTCAAAGAAAACACCTTTTTTTAAAATCTATTTTTAAAAATTTGAAAACTCCCTGTTGCCTAACGGTGAGGCCATGCTGCCTCAGCCATCTGTTAACACGGGAGTCCATGCAGGGGGCCGACTTTCACCCATCTGAAACATATCGAAATTATACGGTAATAAAAGGGGATTTTGGACTTCAATTCACCTTGGTGACTTCAAAATTGCTGTATTCAAATTTAACTGCAAGTAGTCTATCAACAAAGCTTGACTGACCAAAAGTGAAAAAAAACCCTTTTGAAATTTTAGGGGTAATTTAAGGGTTTTTTTTTTGGGACCCATAAATTCCAACGTGGTGACACTAAATTGCTGTATTAAAAATTTAAAACAAAATAGCTCTATGAACAAAGCATGACTGACCAAAATTTAAAAAAACACCTGTCTAAAAGTATACGGTATTTAAAAGGTATTTTTGGCACCTATCATCACCTGTGGTGAAACAATTGCTGGTTTAAATTTAAATGCAAAAGGGGTCTATCAACAAAGGGGTGCGCCAAAGGAAAAAAAAAAACTTCGAAATGTATACGATAAAAAAGGGTTTTTTTTACCTTCATTCACCTGGGTGACTCAAATTGTGTTTTAAATTTTTTCAAAATGCTCTATCAAAAAAGCCTTTCGCCAAAGTGAAAAAACACGTATTGGGGAAAAGTTTGGAAATAAAAGGTATTTTTTGGCACCCCTTTTAAATTTACCGGGTACTACAAAATTGCTGTATTACATTTAATGCAAGGGGCCCCAAAAACAAACTGGGATGCCCAAAATGAAAAAACACGTATTGAAATGTTTCGGATAAAAAAGGGATTTTTTCATTTTTCATTACGTGGTGAAAAAAAAATTGCTGTATTCAATTTAATGCAAAAGGTGCTCCATGAACAAAGCTTAGTGCGCCAAATGAAAAAAACGTTATCTGAAATGTATTCGGATAATAAAAAATATTTTGGCCCCTTTTCAATTACCCGTGGTGACTCCCAAATTGCTGTATTCACTTTTAGTGCAAGGTGCCTCAATGAACAAAGCTGTACTGCGCCCAAAGTGAAAAACACGTATCTGAAAATGTATTCGATAATGAAAGTATTTTTGGCACCTATCAACCTGTGCTGACTACAAATTGCTGGATTCTAATTTAATGCAAGGTGGTTATATAAACAAAGCTGGAATGGGCAAAAATGAAAAAGAACACCTATCTGAAATGAAATACTGAAAATTTAAAGTGGAGTTTTGCACCTAACAAAGAGCCCTTTCAGTTACTAGAAAAGATGTGTATCCTAATATAAGTTCAGACTGCCCAATATCCAGGAAATATTTCAATAGAAAACTGTTAATAATAACGCTATTGCAGTGCAATGACTACACGACTTCTTGGTGAACTATATCCAGTATTCTTTAAAGAGCTCCCTCACTCCCACACCAACCAGTTACTTTACAGCGGTAGATGCTCCTTTAAAATTCTCCACCTAACTAAATAAAATCTTCAAATCTCTGATCTAACTAAGTTGTAAGGATCACAGCTAACAGTAGAGATTTCTCTGTGTAGAAATCGAATTATTTTGCTGAGCTGTTTGCTGAGCTGTTTGTACAGAGGCAGAGCGCACGTCCTACTGCTCTGTGACGCTGAAAGACACTGATCATGAACAGGATCATGAACAGGAAGGGCTGTTCTATGTAAAACGAGATCATGTGAATTTTCCAGCCAATCGCAACCATACACATCCCAGTCATGACGTCGCACACACATCTCACCCTGCTCTATTCTGTAAGCTGATTTGCTGGCCGCCAAAATGACATGAAGGGCCGAAAATGGCGCGATATTAATAGATTATGCACAGATTTTAACCTAAATTATCGCGTGATCTAAAAAATCTGATCAACGTACTGTGCCGATTTCAACTTTGTCGATAATAATCGCTCAACACTAATCACTAGGCCTTTCCTCTCTCTAGTCAAAGAAAGGTATGTTTATTTATAGAGCTGTGTATAACTACATTGTAGCTCAGAGCTAAAGTTTTTACCTCCAGACAAGGGTCCTAGTTTCAAATCCTCGCAGGAACCAAATCTTTGGATTTTTTTTTTCTCTGTGTCAGTGCACACACCTCATTCAGGTTTTTTTTTTTTTATTTACGCTGTTTGACTAATTACTGAGGATTACAGAGGACAGGAGTAGAATGACAGCACCTGGGGTTGTACACTCAGTAGCTGCCTGAGAGGAGAGGTGATGTCTGAACATGTGCGACCAGCACTGAGGAGGTCTCAGCCCTGGTTGAATCCCCTGGAGACGAGCTGTAAACAATGGATCACTAAAGTAGCAGCTAAAACAAAAATGGTACAGAATTTTTAATAATGATGAATGGTGAAAATGTTTATTATTTCATTTGTAAGCTTCCCACATCAATTTTACTTCGTAGCAAAACCACTTTAAGGCCTAGCAGGCAGATTAGCAGAGAGGAGCGCAAGCCCCCGAAGCTGTCTTTTCTCTAAACTAAATAAACCTAATCTTGCTAATCTTTCTGGGAATTGCAGTCCACCCAGTCCTTTTATTATTTTTGTTGCCCGCCTTTGAACCTATTCAAGCTCTACAATGTCTTTCCTGTGAACTTGTGCCTGAACTGTACACAATATTCCATGTGTGGTCTGACCAGTGACTTGTATAATGGGAGAGATGTCTATCAGTGTCTGTGGAAAATACAGTTCATATTTTCTCTTGCCTTATATTTTGGCTTTTGGGTTTTTTAACAGTTAAAGGTGTTCTCCAGGACTATCTTTTTATTTGCCATAGGGCTCAAAACTGTAATATATTAAACTTTGTAATTCATACTTATTAAAAATTATTTACCTGTTGTGCAGAACCAGGCATAGAGCCCTATCCTCCCCTCCTCCCTATCTCCTGCAAACTATGTGACATTCATTGTTCACATGACCTCACTGAACGCTATTCTCACACTCAGTGGGTGTGCTTTGAAGCCAGGCTCAGCTCAGGAACACTCCCCACAGTGGGCATGACCTGGCTGCATTCACTCTTGCCAGCTTGTAGATTGAAAGTGAATAGAAGTAATTACATTAGAGTAATTGCAGGGGCGAGGAAACTGTTTGTTTATCTCTGAATCCTGCTGACAGGACTTATTTACATTAATAGGAGTAGATGACAGCAGTTCAGAGCTGGAGGTTTGTGTACTGCTGTCATGAAAATGATGACTGCAGCTCTTTACAGTTCACATAGTGACTCATGAGTCCTAGCTATCATTATCTTTATCATGACAGCAAGTACAGAGCTGGGGGGATTACACACTAATGTCAGCACATAGGCGCTAGTAGTGATAACTGTGGAGGGAAGTCCTAGATTGCAATGCAGTCTGGGAGTTGTAGGAAAGAGATGCTGGAGCACTACTGACTCTCCCACAAGCAGGAAGTTTCACTGCAAAAGGGGATCTTATGATAGATGAATAAGGAGGCAAAAGAAAAGAAACACATGAAGGTAGTGGAATATCTTTACTTTGCCATATAAATGCTGTTTATGGTGTTCTTTGAAACTTTTAAACTCCCAGATAACCCCTTTAACTTTATTAACAACATGTCATCCCCTAGAGAGACGCAGTTATACAAGAGTGAAGAAGTTTCTGGAATAACCTTCTTAATAATTATTCCATCATTATTTCTATTCAGTTACCCCATATATGTCATCTGACCCTGCTGATAACTGACTGCCAGGCGGTGACGAGACTGATACCATGTTTAGTCTATACAGTTTCTCTATCGGAGCCAATACTATGGACAGGAATGTGGGCTGTAACCTTTTTTTTTTATTATTATTTTTAGATAGGAGCCTACAGCATTGGTATAAAACAGGTACAGAATTTTATTATTAGAAAATTGTATGATTTCTTAAGATCTCCATAATCAATAAAAACATATAAATTGGAAAATCCCTTAAAGTGCAATCTAACATAGCCATGTACATTTTAGTCCATACTAGTCATAACAACAGGTCAAAGTGGCCACGCAAGATCAATGATGCCCAAAGTTTCTGGAAACTTTCTTAAAATATTCTTTCACTTACAAAAACATTTGAAACATGTTTTAATTTCATGGCCACGCCCATCTTGTCGGCATGCTACGCCCCTTCAAAAAGCCACACCCACTCCACATAACTGCATAACGGCTTTGGAAGAAAGCCAGGTAGATGCCCTTATAGCCAGGTAGTAGCCCCCCATATCCAGGTAGTGCCCCTTACAGGCAGGTAGATGCCCCCTTGTAGGCAAGTAGATGCCCCCTCTGTAGCCAGGTAGAGCCAAATTTGTAGCCAGTAGATGCCCCCCTTTGTTAGCCAGGTAGTGCCCCCTTTGTTAGCCAGGTAGATGCCCCCTTTGTTAGCCAGGTAGATGCCCCCATTGTTAGCCAGGTAGTGTCCCCATTGTTAGCCAGGTAGATGCCCCCTTTGTATAGCCAGTAGATGCCCCCTTTGTTAGCCAGGTAGTGCCCCTATTGTTAGCCAGTAGTTTCCCCATTATGATAGCCAGTAGTTGCCCCCATTGTTAGCCAGGTAGGTGCCCCCACTGTTAGCCAGGTAGTTTGCCCCCTCTGTGCCTACGTAATGCCCCCCTATTGTTTAGCCAGTAGTGCCCCCATTGTTTAGCCAGTAGTGGCCGCCTCTGTTGCCGACGTAGATGCCCCCATATTGTGAGCCAGGTAGTGCCCCCTCTGTTACTGTTCAGGTAGTGCCCTCCATATTGTTAGCCAGTAGTGCCCCTCTGTTGCCCCCCCCCGCCCCCCCCCCCCCCCGCCAGGTTATATGCCCCCATTGTTAGCCGGGTTTTTAGATTGCCATGCCTTTGTTGCCAAGGTAGTCCCGCCCCCTTTGTTAGCCAGGTAGTGCCCCCTTTGTTAGCCAGGTAGTGCCCCCTCCTGTTGTCAGGTATGATGCCCCCTTTGTAGTCAGGAAGATGCCCGCCTCTGTTGCCCAGGTAGTGCCCCATCTGTTGCCCAGGTAGTTGGCCCCCTTTGTTGTCAGGCTAGTTGCCCCCGTTGTAGCCATGTAGATGCCCCCATTGTAGTCAGGTACTGCCCCCTTTGTTGTTAGGTAGTTGCCCCCATTGTAGCCAGGTAGATGCCCCCTCTGTTGCCAGTAGATGCCCCTTTGTTTTAGGTATTTTGCCCCCTTTGTAGCAGGTAGAGCCCCCGTTATAGCTAATAAAAAAAAAATAATAAAACCACTCACCTTTAAAAAGGGCCCCCCAGCTCCCACCCTCCAATCTCCCAGCGACGCAGGGGGGTAATTTTCAGCCCTTCTCACTTCCCCCCGCGCCCTGACCGTATGGAAAGCGCACACAGGGGCCCGGAAAAACAGGGGGGGAAGGGGGAAGGGGGCGTCCCCCTCTTCCTCCCTCCCAAGGGGACCCGGCGGGTGAAACGGGCGCAGCGGGGCCCCTTCACCCCCTGTGTAAAGGGGTCGGCGGGGCCAAGTAGCGCACCAGCGCTAAATCTGGCGCTGCGGGCCCTTTAAAAAAGCCCCCCTCCTGCTGGCGGCGGGAGTTTCCCAACTCTGCCGGGGGGGCGGGGTGGGCCCCCCAAAAAGGGGACCCCCCCCCCAAAAACGGGGGAAATTGGCAGGGAAAGATATATAATAAATATATATATTTATATATATATATATTTTAAAAATACACACACCATATATAAAATAATAGATAGATAGATATACAACCCTTTTCCCCCCGATAGTAAGACAGCGTTTTTAATTCTTTTTTCCCCCCAAAATCCCCGTATTTCCCTTTCTTTTGGGGTTTTGTCTTAAAAAAGGGGAGGTTTTAGGGCCCCGTAGGCCCGGTAAGGGCCCCCGTAGACAGGGATAGGGGCCCGCCCGTAGGGGGGTTTTAGGCCGGCCCTTTTGGGAGTATAGGGGCGGCCCGAAAACAGGGATAGGGCCAGCTGTAGGCAGGTTTTACCGCTGTAGGAGGAAAAGGGCCACCGAAAACAGGTATAGTCCAAACTGTAAGGGGGGAGGGATAGGGGCCCCTGTGGCATATAGGGGCCAAACTTAAAGGGGGTATAGGCCCCCTTTTGGGAGGGATAGGCCAGCTGTAGACAGGGATAGGGCCCGCTGGGAGGGGAAAAGGGGCCCCTTAGGAAAGGGATAGGGGCCCCTGTACAGGTAAAGGCCGCTTAAACAGGGAAAAGGGCCAGCGTAAAACAAAAGGGGCCCCTGTAGGGAGGAAAAAAACTTACCGGGTTCCCCCCTGCTCCTCTCCCGCGCCGCGCCCCTCCTCGCTTCCCCTTCCCCGCTCCGCGTCGCCTCCCGCGCTTCCGTCTCCCCGCCGCCCCTCGCCTTTCCAAAAAAACTCTGGGACCCCTCCTCCCGCGCCGCGTCGCCTTCCCCCGGCTTTCCCTCCCCGCCGCGCTGCCTCCTCACTGTTCCTCTCCCCGCCGCCTCCTCGCTGCCCGGGCCCCCCCGCGGGGCTCATTCCGGCACAAGGGAGTGACCTCATCAGGGCCCCGCCCACCTTCCCTTTCTTTTTGGGGAAAGTCTTTCATTAGGCGACCTCCCCAAGACACTGCTACGTCTTACTATCGGGGGTGTCTTACTATCGGGGAAACACGGTAGATACATACATACAGTATGATACGGTTAATGGTTATGGATAATATAGCTCTAAAAACAAGATCACACACAGGTATCTTGCAACTATAGTTCAGCTTTTCTTCTATTGTTCTGTGCATCTTTTGCTAAATGTATTCTTTTAGTCTAAAAAAGGAAGAATGCCAATCTCTATGATCTTACCTCACTCCCAGTGGCCACTTAAAAGTGTGACATCATAAAACTACACAGCATATGGTTACTTTGGTAATAAACAAAACAAGACTGAAATGGGCATCCAGTCCCCTTTTGGGCTTATAAACATATGGTATGGTGTAATAAATAACATATGTATTATATTTATAAGGCACTTTTCACAGCCAGATCTGGTCATTCATCCAATTTATAAATAAATTATACCGGAATTGGAAGAAACATTGTTCTGGTTTTTAATCACTTATGTTCTGTGCTTCTATGGCAATATGAAATAAAATAGAAATTACCCAGTTCTTTGAGCCAGTTATCTACTACATAAACTTACACTCTTTTGCATTATATCATGTCCACTGTAGTGTTTAAATGCAGTTACACAAGAGGATATCCCGATATGTTGGTAAGAAAAATCAAAGTGGTTTATGTAGAGCTCAACCTCTTAAGGACACAGCTATTTTAGGCCTTTAGGACGTTTCTTCATCACTAAAATCCAAGAGTCACATTTTTATTTTTTGTTGACCTTGAGGGCTTATTGTACTAGTTGTAACTTTTAATGGTAACCTTTTCGGGGTGCTGAAAAACTGACAATTCTGAAATTTTTATTTTTATTTTTTAGATTTAGTTTAAACAGCATTGACTGCGTGATATGACATGTTAGCTTTATTCAATCAGTTGATATGATTACAGTGATACCACATTTTTGTAGATTTTTTATTTATAGTTCTACAACCTCAATGCCAGAAAAGTTGGGACAAGTAGCAATAAGTGGCTGGAAAAATGACATTGAGCATATAACGAACAGCTGGAAGACCAACATTAATTAGGTGAATTTATAACAAGATTGGGTATAAAAAGAAACTACTCCGAGTGTCAGTGTCTCTCTGAGCCAAGATGGTAAGAGGATCACCAATTCCCATTGTTGCACAGAAAGATAGTGAGCAATACCAGGATGGTGTTACCCAGCGTAAAATAGCAAAGACTTAAAAGCATCATCATCAACCCCTTTCAAAAACATCATAAAAAGATTCAGAGAATTAGAACAATCGTGTGGTAAGGTCAAGGGCTTTAAAACCACGGGAAAGCTCGTGATCTCCGGCCCCTTAAACGTCCCGGCACCTCAAAAAAGGAAATCCCACTGTAAAAGGAAAAAAGAATGGCTCAAAAATCCTTCCAGAAAGCTTTGCCTTTGAACAAAATTTCCCCCCGGGATCCCCCTTGCCAGCTGAAACTTACAGTGCAAAGAGGAAGCCTTTTCAAAGAAGTCCACAAGTCATGTTTGATGGGAGGGTCTTTTTAAAATGGATGTGGAAAAAGGGAAAAAATGTTCTGTGGTAGAAGAGTCACAATTTGAAGTTCTTTTTTTAAACGGGGGGGCGCCATTTTCCATCCGGCCCAGAAGGAAAAGGGGAAAAACCCAAGTTTTTTTCAACCCTCCATTAAAAACCTGCTCAGAGGTATGGGGTTAAATGAGTCCCTTGTGGCAGGGAGTTTTATGTCGGGAAAGGAACCTTTTAAAGCGAGAGCTATGTTCGGGTTCTGAACAACTATGCCCCCAAATTAGACGTTCTCTTTCAGGGAAGGCCCCGCATTTTTAAAAGATAATCCCACCCCCATTCTGCAGCAATCAAAATAATGGTATAGGAGAAGGACCCGGGTACTAAAAGGGGCCGCCTACATTAGATTTTTACCTTTAGAGAACTTTTGGCGAAATAAAAAAGAGGAAGGTGCGACAAAAAAGGCCCAAGACGATTGAACATTTAAAGGGGCCCTGAATTAGCCCATGAATGGGAGAGCTTTCCCCTATTTCTAATTTTGAAAACCGGGTTTTCTCCCCCTGCCCCCAAGACGTTGTTGATTTTGTAAAAAAAAAGGGGGGGGGGTGCCACCCCCAGTGGGTAAAAAAAAGCAGGGCCCCCCCAATTTTTTGGGGATTTGTTGAGCCATGAAAAAAATATTTTTCATTTAAAATGATACACCCTTAAGTTTAAATTTTTGATCGGGTGATTTGGTTTTCTATTTTTAAATTTAAAATTAATTAGATTTTGGCACCCCCCATCATTGCATTCAGTTTTTTTTTCCCACAATTTGTTTTGTGCCCCAAAATTTTTTGGGGAATTAAAGGTTGTACTATTTTGAAATAAAAACACTTTAAAGTAGAAAAAAGTTTACAAAAATTCCCCTTTTTCTGCCCCCAATATTTTTCCCCAAAGGGAAAGGGTTTTTTTTTGTTTTTTTTTGGGAAAAACTACAATTTTCTTTGGGTTTAAAATTTTTGGGGATACAAATTTGTTTTATTACTTTTTTTTTTTTTGGGGAAAGAGGATGAAGAGAAAAATGCAATTTCTGTTTT